>DWPV01000572.1:0-27408 GCA_018251915.1 Urbanus proteus proteus | reverse complement strand
GTTAAATATAACAAACAATTATAATTTGTTGTAATTTTGTTTTAGTTTTGTAGTTAAAATATTTGAATCTGACGTTTTGCGAAATATAAAGTAAATAAAACAATTATTTTTAAAATAAAAATAAAAGAAAAAATATCATTCAAGTTAATAATATATAGTATTTTTTTTATATGCACTTGGCAATATCTCATATTCATGATTTTATGAAATTGTTCAAAACATAAAACTAACTTTATTTTACGTAATTTTCATTTCATAATATCATCAATTTATTATTGTCTTTAAAATATTTTAGAATTTGAATGTAGATAAAATAAAAAATAAAAATATCAATTATTACATTTAAAATTGCAATCCAATAGCAAAGTAGTAAAAAAAGTAATCAAAGAACAGAGAAGTAAAAAAATAAAATAAAAAACAATTGCTACTCACAACAAAATGCAATAAACCAAATCATGCTGCAACACACTTCATTGAAGACGTCTCAAGGGCCGCCGTGTTGGCTACATTACTAAGTTAACTCAATGACGTGATGTGTCTAACATTACAGAACAGTGATCGTGAACTAGAGAATTATATTTTGGGAATGGTTGAAATTGTCGTGAAATTTGCTATGACAAGCTCGTGAATGCTAAAGAACAGTGTGAGGGATATAATTTAGTAACTAGCCAATCAGTTGTTCGAAGACGGCCCTTGCTCAGTGTTGGTTCCTGCAGAAGAGGGACAAACGACTTCAAGCATTATTGTTACATGCGTGGACACACGTGATCGTTAGTTACAATTCAATGTTAAAAGAATTGTCAAAATATGATTGAATTATACTTTTGTTTATGTTGACTAAGAAATAATTGTATAATAATATTAAAACAGAAAAAATAGAACTCAACTTGACAAATTGCACTACTCAGTATTAATAGATCCTTAAAAAATACAAACAATGAAATAAAGATAGTTAAAATACTCAGATCAGTAGTTTAGATACTAACAAAAATGTCATTTATCAAATTTTATTTGACAACTCTATTAACAAAGAAGAGTGGAAACGGGTAAGGTGTGCAAAACACGCAATCTCAATAATATTATGTGCACTTTTTGACTAACCACAAGTGTTGTCTAATATGAGGTAATCATTAACTACTTTAAGAGTAGATAAAATTGTGATAGTAATTGATTACGAAACTATAGTATTCTTAAACATTTAAAACACTGGTGCTTAATCACAAGTGCGTAAAAAAAAACTGGGATTTTAACAAAATTGGAATGCTGCTAAGTAAAGTGAAGTTAAAACTAGCAAGATAAGGTAAACGTTAAAAATCACTTGCATTAGTTTTGACTGGTGTATCAAATTGGAGTAGGTATAGAATGACCAAGGAATAAAATCAGTGTTAAATACAGATTTATAACATCTCTTTCGAAATTAACTGTAAACCAGAAAGCCTATTCTAAAAGTCATAGTGAATCATAATGGTGGCATATTCAATATTTTAATAGTAACAATGTAAACCACAATGCACAATTAGTAATATCCAGACATAAATTTTGTGTTATTTAATAAAACAAATATTTCTCTCCAACGAATTTGACACACCAATCAGATCAAAAACATTCATAGGAAACTAGCGTAACTATATCAGCTTAAGGTCTTACCGGCTATGATTTTGCTCATCTCGGTGACTTGCTTGGCGAGTATCTGGTTCATCTGCAGCAAGTGTTCTCGTTGCCGCTTCTCTTCGCCGTCCGGGCTCTAATGTGTAAGCACACGTATGACTGTGTTCTTTACATATGTACAGCCAACATTCGAAGCGGCTATTTTGAACTATTTATTATGAAGTGTTTGTAGATTTTTAATTTTGAGCTCATAATTACTAAATCGAAAATTTCGAACTGTACTCGGTTTTATATTTTCACTTTCATTTAACATTTTTCCATAATATGCAGAAAGCCTCCATAACTTATTTTTAAATATAAAAATTTTGACAATTTGCTTGTACAAAAATTCAAGGATTTTAATCTACAAACACTGATTACTATTAACAATATACATATTTTCATGATAGAAGATCAAAATGATACAGAAATTGAAAAAGCCATGCAATATGATAAATTATGTGAAACATTCAGGAAAACAATGAAAGCATTCTAGATCAAGATGCAGTGTTTATGAAGTATTGAAAGTGCATACAGACATGAAAGATCGATATTCATGAGATATAAGTAGATGTACCAAAGTAACCTTTTTCATTTTTTTCTAGGAATGAATTAAATTACGCTGATTTGTTTCTTACAACTATGATTTTAACAGAATGTTTTTTTGATGATGTTTATGATCCTAGAGTTATGTTCATAGGTAAAGTAACGAAGAGTCTAATTCACAACATTATTATTACCAAATAAATTAGTTTACCTTGTTTGGATCTGCTGAAGAGCTGGTAAGCATTTTCTTGATCGATTCGACTTTCTCCTGTCTCTTCTGTTGTTCTTCAGGGGAAAGTTCAGGTGGCTGTAAAAAATAAAAATAATGCATAATTTATTGTAACCTTTAAATCATTCTGAAGTAGTAAAATAGCACCCAGACTACCATGTTAAGTTAGTGAGGCCTCTATAAAATCAATCTCATATAATGTTAGCATTTTTACTATGACTAATGGTCCCTGAGAATTATTTTTAAACTTTGCTATAATAATGTTCGATAACAAAAATATTTTATGAATCCCGGTATATCTCAAAGACGCTCAATATCTTTGAGTGTATGTCCAAATATGCGTAAAAATACGATTTTAGTGGGTCGAATTTACCTTTTCCGGGATATATCTTTCAGGGATGACGATCTTCTGAGGAGCAGCTAGAAGCTGGTCGATGGAGTCCGGTCGTCGTGCGGGAAGAGCCGAGCGCACCACATCCGGGGCTGCGCCGCGGAGAGCTCGCTCCATGTCCGCATCGTCCAAGGAACGACCCATTGCCTGGAAGATGGATAACAAGTTCATAAAATTTTCTATTAAACATGGGTATAAACCTTCTTTCTTCTTGTTTCTAAGACAGAAAAACTGACATCAACGAAAACAAATAGAAATTAAGATATATTTCTGGAAACTAGGAACGTAAGCTTATGGACATGGAGAAACTGCAGCGACGAAATTCACGCATGCTAGTGGTAAACACATGTGGACATGAAAAACGGATACGTGAAATGAAAAAGCGGCGTTCAAATTAATAATTAATATCTTTATATTATTAATTACCAATTGGACAATTGTCGATCAGTATGCATGCATTAGGAACAGTAAAATGAACGAAAAAATATTTAGCTAGTTTCAAAGTACTTACATCCTGGTTGTATGTTTCCTTGGGTATTTCATTAAGTGTTTTGGCGCTCAGATGATGAGGAGCTGTGTAGTGCCTTCTCTTTTCTTTTGGAACTTGCCTTCTATGTAAGGAGCCATTCTTCGGTCCATCCCCTGACATTTCAGTTATTATTTGCTTAGCAGCCTCACTCTTAAATATTGGAGACAGCTCCATATGAGATCGGGTCAAACTAGCAATGCTGCTAGTTTTAGATATCGGATCATTGGTCAATGTTCTAGAACTATCGGTGGGACTGTTCAAATACTGTGTAGACAAAGACATGGTTTTATCATAACCCGATCGATCGTAACTCTTGTGGTAACTGCTGCTCAGTGACGAAATATCGCGCGAGTAATCATAGTTAGAGAGTGAAGGACTAGAAGGGTACTTCGGGCTTAGATCAATATTTTTGTCGTTCAGTCGCAAGTAAGTTGGATTTTCCGGTGGTTGAGGCTTTGTGTAATATTCCTCAAATTTGCTAAAATCAGTACGAGGTACAGATGATGATCTAGCATAATTTATCGGTTGTACCAGTTCCTCCTCTAAGAATTGATCCAAGTTGGCTGTGATATTATTGGTCGTCCAGTCTGTCATCGGTTGTAATGAGCGTTCTCTATCTCTTTGACGCCTCTCGCTTTCTCTCTTCACAATTCGAACAGTTTTGATCTCCTGCTTCTCTACATTAGACAAGTTACCTAGAACAATAATTGTCATAGTCACACTTTGCTGGAACATTTTTTTTCTATTTTGTTACTGTCAATTTAATTTCATACATACGTCTTACAATAATTTAATTTCATACATACCGAAGGCAGAATGTTGCAGATCTTCACTTGTTAATGGCGAAGTTATATCAGTACTCGTAGGCCTTGTATCTACATATAAAGGAGTTTCAACATTTGTCTGTGCATAGTGACCAGGTGGTAAAACTTGCCCAGTAATATCATAGTCATACTCTGCATAACCATGGTCAATTGTATGTCCCGTATCTAAATTAGTTTCTTGCCAAGATGAAGTTGGACGACGCTTTCCTGAAATTGAGAACGATAACTTCAGATGAAAATACTTAAAGAAATATTTTGACTGTCGATTAATACAAATTATTTTATAAGAAAATTCATAAGATTATATCTGATGATGATCTTTATACATACCAGGCATAGAATCATGAGTGATTTGCAACGCTTGTGATTGCTGTGTAAGGTGCCTGACTGCGCGACTTAGTTCTTGACGCTGACGCTGCAAAGCTGATACCAGTTGCTGGACTCTGGACACTTCTGTAATGATGATAACCAAACGGCTTTCAGTAATTGTGTTTAGGATGTGAGTTATTATGTGAATACGAAAACTTAGAATTATTTTAACATTTTATGGCGACCCTCCACAACTCGTCAAGAGATAGCGCTTCTCAGTCACGATATCAAACTACGCACTATACGAAAGAAAGGTATTTGGAAGTGAAAATCCTTACGTCGCTATTCAGTAGAGTAAAGAGACGCACCCATTCTGGATTCTTCTGTTCGACATAGCAAGAAGCAGCATACAGACCTGAGCTACGCTAATTGGCAACTAAAATGTGAACATGCGATGTGCATGCAGCTTAGGTACCCCAATGCTAGCCTGAGAACTATCGAGGCAATCCCTACATGTATACCCTAACACCTATTTTTGTCTTGTAATAGCAATTTTTAGCGCTGCTATTTCCTAGTCTAAAGGGTGTGGTAAGGGACACATACTTATTTGAAGCATTTCAACTAAGTCCTCACAGGTAACAACGCATCTGTAGTTATGTATCAACGACCCCAAACAGTACTGTGATCATACTATTATCGTTATTGTTTATTGATTATTTATTATTGAGATCTATAATTATAGATATCCTTGGACGGCAGTGGCCACTTACCATCAGGTGGGCTACATGCTCAAAAAAATCTAAATACTAAAAATTATATAAGTATATTTTAAAAAATCTATTCACAAAAAAATCGCCCTCATAAGTGTCTGGGTAGGTGTTTGTGCGTCCTGATACTCACCGTCTTCCAGCAGCGCGGTGGCGTGCGCGGGGTGCGGCAGCGCGTGGTGCGGCGCGGCGCGGCGGGCCTGCAGCGCGCGGCGCAGCTGCTGCAGCTCGCGCTCCAGCCGCGCGTTGTCCGCTACCGTCTGCTCCAACTTCTGCACGACCATAAAACAAGCGTAGAGTTTTCGGTCAAGTTACCGTCTGCTCCAACTTCTGCACGACCATAACGTGAGAGTTTATGGTCAAGTGGGTTTGGAAAATCGTGACTCGTTTTGGATGAATAAAATATGGCGTTGTATCCTTAGACCAGAAAAAGTAAGACTGAATTCTTCAATGACCCCCGCCAACTTTTAAGGTTTCTAAGTGAAAGTGACTAGATAGGACTTAAGTAACTAGGAAATAGACTTAATAATACCCTTTGAAAGAAGAAAGGAAATGCAAAAAAAAACATTAGTAGACAGTCATACAAAGTTGAGGTATTAGGTAATCAATTTTATAACACGTTTGACATGCTGACTTTTGGAAAATTAATATATTGTAAATTAAAATGTAAATAGGTTAAATCCAAACGTGAATTTTAAAAGAGTAATAAGGTAGTAAAATAAAAAGTGCATGATATAGATGAAAACCTTATAAACCTTAGAATTGTGCGCCAGCATTGCGTGCACGCGCGCTAATTCTGCCTCGAGAGCATCCCCCGAAGACCGTGCTGTGCGTTGCTCGGCTCTGTTCACACTGTCTAGTTTCCCTCGTACACCTTAAATTAAACAATCCTATTATTTCCCGCATACCTATTCTTCGTAATTCATATTTTCCGAGTTTGGTTCAAAATGTTTTCGCTTATGGGGTAACTTGGATAAGTCTTAAAGTAGTTACATCCGATAAGATGGACCGAATGAACAGAGCAAATGCATTTTCGACCATTACTTTTCCATATTCAATAATATTATATTATAGAAATCGTTAACAAAAATAGTAAGAACATTTCAGTAGCATATTTATAGAAAATCGACGATTACATACCCGTAAGCAATGATTCGATAGCATCTTTGTCCGTTTTTAGTCCTTGCAATATAGCTGCCTCATCAGCTAGTTCCTGTTCCAGTGCCCAAAGTTCCGCCACTCTAACTCTTGCTGCCTCTGTTTCTAAAGGTTTTCCTGCTGCAGCGCTTTCAAGCCACCTGAAATAATAATTTACTCGTAGTCTTATATTGAAATCCATCAGCTACAATACCACACTCCTTTGTTAGGGTAGTCTTTAAAAATATCAAGTAATTATCATATCCATATTTTATTGACATATAATAAGTAAATGTATCAGATTAAATGCCTATCCTTCTAAAGAAAAATATAGTTTAGTATTCTAATTTTAGACCCCGGCCATTGTTCTTACCTTTGCTGCTCCAATGCATGCTCCGCCAAAACTTTCTGTCTGAGCCTTTGGTTCCTTTCCAAACGTTCGACCGTCGAACCTGGTCTATTGTACAAAGATCCTAATTTCACCATATTGTCAACCAATTGTACCAAAGGCTTGCTCTTCTCATATTGGTGTTCGAGATCCATCAGTTGCATTTTTAACTGTTCCAGCCTTTGGAGACTCTCTTCACGTTCCATAGCCTTTAAGGAACTAAGACAATCCTATAAGTATAAAAGATACACATAAAAATGTAAAAAACCACCTTTATTGATGTCATTCTATAAAATTATTTTAACAAAATTCTCAAGATACTTGTTAATTCTAAGTATAAAATTCTATTATGATATAACATTATACTAGTTGCAGTACACAGGTAGAACACACTAAAATGAATAATGCAATTGCAGCAAAAAATACGTTATCAACAAAAATGGGGCAGGTACACTACAAATGCAAACATCACTACTTAAAACAAAAAAAAAGTGATGACTAGGGCAATGGAACAGAACGAAAAAAAGCATGAACAAGCACCTCAATACTATTGATTTGCGCACAACATTGCTCAATGGATCGATGAGTAGCTGCGTGTCGACGTCTCAACTGTATAAGAAGCAACACCAACTCCTCGTGACTTCTACCAAGAAGCTCTCCAGCAGTTGGCACTTCTTCCACCTCTTGACCGGGCTGCTGAACCTCCTTAGGCTAATACACGCAATAATGAACAGAAATCAACGCAACATAAAATGACAAAAATCTATAAATGTAGCGAATATGAATGGCTATTGAATGTTACCAAATAATGCACACAGGATGGAAAGAATAATATTATAGCATTTGTCTAGTCTAGCAAGATAACAAGTCAAAAAATAACATTTGAATCTATTTATAAATGACCTAAAAATCTAAAGTTTTTGAAATCCTCATGCTGGTTCTACCTAATATTTACTATTTCTTAAATACACTAGCAACATTAATTTTACTATTTCACTAAAATTGCACATACCATGTCTTCGTTTTCCGTATTCCGTCTTACTCTTGGACTTACTGCTCTTATAGGCTGTTGCATAGCTCTCGATGGAGATCTAGCCCACGTTTCTTCATTTGATGATAAAGCATGTATCTGTAAAATAAATGCACAACACCAATGAAATAATCAAAATTAAGAAATGTCTTCCTTAACTTATACAGTAAAAAAGCCCTCACGTTTTGTTGTGATGTCATTATCTGCTGAGTTCCATAAGGATCATTAGTAGATTTATCTTCCACCCATCTCACTCTTGGACTTACGGCCCGAACTGGTATGTTACCTTCCCTATTGCTACGTCCAATAGAAGTATTACTTCCAAGAAATGCTTTCTTTGACAATGATTGTTGGTTTTGTGTGTTATTGTTTGCGCCTGATTCAATATTTGTGCCTGACATTGACATTGAAGCTGAAAATAATATTACTCATCAATCACTTATAAAATTTTGTGAATATAATAAAATTTATGCAGCATTATACAATTAAACATTAAACTTTTCCAAGTACAATTAGATGGTAAAACATGATAAAGTGTGTCCTCGCAGATTAGTAGTAAATTAACAGTTGCATTCAGTGTAGCATACTATATACAATGTATAATCCATGTTAAGTTTATGCATGCTTAACAATTGTACACCTTATCGTGTTTAGACCCATCAATCAAACCGAAAAATTTAAACAATATTTATAGATTGCACATAAAAATGCCAAATTATTTACAAAAAAATTAAATAATGACTTTGCTTTGCTGAAATTTTAGTAGAAATGGAACTTACATAGTGTACCTTACGGGACCATACAATGTTAGAGGATACCTTCATTGCTTGCATTGTCATTCCTCGTGTCCGTACTACAGAGAGCGTCGGTCGTGCCCACACCCATACCCGCACCCCGCACGCAACCTGCGCCACCTTTCATAAGACCACTAGACATAAGATCCCACTGTCTAAGCTTTTCTCTATCTATTTCAAACTGTTTTCTATCCATTTCTTTCTTCCTATATTGAATGTTACCTGTATCTATTACAAGTGAATTTTCCGATGACTCAATGGTCAACTGCTCATATACACCTTCATCTGACTGTTCTTGAGGAATGTCTGTTGTATTTGCTAGACTTACATATACATCGTTTTCATCTAGTTTCTCGTTTTCTTCATTGAAAGCGCAATCATAATTAATACTATTTTCGCGACGTCTTTGTATTTCACTTTGAATATCACAATTAATGTATGTTGGAGTTCTGCTTATTTTTCCGACAATGTTTTTCTTCACTCTTTTTATACTATTTAGACAAGACTTGTCGGTTGTAGATCGTTCAGATAAAGAAGGATCAGAAGGTCTAGCATCCAGGTCGTCCATGGATCGAGCATGTCGGTGAGATACGCGCCTTAAATTATCCCTCCATAAAGCATCTTCATCCCAATGTTTCTCACCTGGACAAATAACATTCTCGTATGCACTTGCTTCAGCTTCAGCATCGTAATATACAGTATTGGAAGAATTACCGCTACAATGCGATGACATACTGCCAGTAGACACTTTCATCGTTGAACTGACGTTTAAATTACTACGGTGAATGCTATTGGAATCCGGAGAAGAATTGCCTTCGCTATTATTAAGATTATAACTCCGTTTACATCCAAGACCTGGTATAAGATTAATTGATTCTGGAATCTTTGAACCTTTAAATCCAGTTGACTCATATATATTTTTAAGGTCAATATCCGGATCTTTTTCTGCTGCACTTAAAAATTCCACTGACACACTTCTTGCTGATGAAGCAAATTCATAAGAGCGATCAGACATTAGTACTTGATTATTTCGAATAGGGTTATGAATGTGTGAGATCTCGTTCTTCTTATGCAACGGACCCTTACGTCTTTGGTTATTCAATTTACGATGTAAATTAGTATTTTTAAGAAAATGAGATGTAGGTAATACATTAATATGTTCTTGTGATGAAAGATCGGAGTAATAGTAAGGTGCACTATGTTCTGCAGAACTTTCTCTACTATGAAAACCTGTAGTTGAAGAAGATACATTTATTTCATTTCCAGTTTTAAGTGCAGATTTATCACATTCAAATTCTTTTATCTTATCAGCTAAAATTTCATTATTAAGATTCTTTCTTAATAGTGTTCCTTCGTTATTTTTACTATAAAATGATATAGGAGATTTTGCTATACCTAATGAACTACAGGAGCTCTGCGAACCTACATAGGATGACAATTGCTCATTCATTCTGTTTATTGGAGACACTATTTTATTTTCTAAGGAAACACTTTTCATTGCGTTATTAATAGGAGAACTAGAACAATGTATGTGCGTATCCCTTGATAAATAATTCCTACTTGAGTTTTCACTATGGAAAATTGATTCAAGTTGAGGAAGACATGTTGGTGAATTTTCGTAGTTACTACTACATATTACTTCACTTGTGCTTGGTTGTGAAAGCTCCAAGTACCTGCTTATTTCGCTCTTTTCATTTGAAGTTTGCATATCTGTTGATGTGAACTCGAATAATGAATCGTCTGACAATGGTCGCCGTTTCAACATGTTCTCTAAATCTCGATAACTTGAGTGTCGTAAGTCTACAATAGATCCAGAATCCCTTAAACTGTTGATATCAGAAGATATGTTGGATACCGCCATTTCAAATTTACTACTTAAATCGGATTCTATAGATAATCTAGAAGATCCTCTATCTGCGTTATAACTCTTAAGGGAGTCGGTTTCGATGCTACTACAATTTTGTAGTTCTTGTACGGAGTCATGCACACAGTTCGCTGATGTATCATTTACTTTATTTTTATCATTTATTAAACTTGCTCTGCTGTTGCGTACTTTTTCACCTCGAGAAAGAGTGTCATGTATAGAAGTTCTACTCCCATATATCATTAAAGAGGTAGTTCTTTTTTTGCCAAAATTCATTTTTTGGTTCTCACTTGTAAGCATTTTTAGTATTGAATTATCTTGAGGTATATCCGATTTATCCAATTTGTCCAAAATATATTTAGATAAAGCTTCAGCAGATAATTCATGGTCAGGTGGTGACGTATCTGGTACTGGAGGAGGTGGCACTATATCACTATCAGAGCTATCTTGTCGTTCCAAAATAGTTCTACTGCCACTAAGATAGTATGAAGCAGGCCTAAATGTATCAGATATACTAAATCTACTAAATGGAGCATCTACAAGTGAAGTGTCCTGTAAACATTCATCGTCTACATCAGAATCTAATTTGTCTTTCACTGATCTTTCATTTTTAGATGCCCTTTTAACAGTTTGGTCTTTGGTTTCTGCAAAATTAGAAACAGTATCAGATAAAAACTTCCCCTTCGTTGTCACATCTTCAGATTCTTTTTCGTCTTTTTCTAAAATGTTATTTAATTCCATATAAACTGGTTCCACTTTACCATTATTAACACAAACAATCTCATATGTCTGCATATCTTCTTCTTCATTACCTAAATTCATTTCCACGTAAGGATTATCTTCATAATGATGCAATGCTGAGCTGCCAAAGCTACTTAAGTTTTTCAGTATTGTTTTATGAGCAGGTTCAATAATAGATGTCTTGCGTGGACTCATGGGTAAATAATGATCTTCACCCAACTGTTGTAATGGTGGTGTCTCCGAGTCAATGTCATCTAGCTTATCGCTTTCTAGTTTAGCAGGATCTTTAGTATCTGGATCTTCAGGAGCAAGTGATTCATCTTTTCCATGTTCAATTTCAGTATCAGATTGTAATAATACTTCATCTAGATCATAATCAGTATATTCCAGCTGTGTTTCAGATTCAGATTCGCTATCATGAGTTTCATATCCATCAGTTATTTTATTTTCTTGTGTATGTAATTCAGGAACGTTCTTTAACAAAAGTGAATCCTCTAATTCTCTTATATCACTATCATCTTCCTCATTTTCACAATGTACTTTGGGAATCGATATAGTGCATAAAATATTTTCATATGTATTCTCTGTGGGTTCCTGACTATTTTTATTTTCTGCCTCACTGCTGTTAGTTTTTTCGTCTGACTGAGGGAAACAGTGTGCGTGCGGGGTTGTTGGTCGCATAACAATAGGACTCGTTATGTTCACATTATGGGACCTTCCTGCCTGCATATCTCTCGGTTTTTGCAGATCAGTGTCCGATGTTTCCTCTGAGGTGCAAAAGCGAAACCAATGTTTTATTGTCTTTTAATAAAAAATATCGAAGTAATATAGTTTTACGTAAAGGTTAAAATTATTTTGTTAGTAATGTTACTTATATTCTTTAATAAAATTTATAAATGTTAGAAGTTCATTAAACCATCATTGCCCAAAACCACCAAAACATATCGAACTAAGACCCACCACCGGTAACTAAATGACTCTTATTAGTAATACAATGTCCCAGCAGGCAGGAAGGTACCTTTCCGCAAAGCGAAGTCGTCATAATGCTACTGCGAATTTGAATATTAAAAATATACAAAATAAATAAAATCTTAATAATTAATGATGTTATATATATGGCATTTTTATATTTTACAATAATAATGATACACACTTAGAAATAAAAATTATATTACCCACATTAATTTATTAATATAGGAGTGTTGATGATCCACGAATAAAATTATGAAACCATTTTGAAATTGATCTACATAAATAAAACCTGTTTGTACTTATGATAAATATACTCTTTATTTTATTATGTAAGAAAGTATGGAATCTATGTCCATGCAAATCAAATTTTATTGTTCAGCATGCTTCAAAATTTTAAAAAGTCTATTTATGTTTGTTTCCATATTATATGTACTTACGTCTTACTTAAAACATAAAACAAACTAACATAGAGCTGAACTAATCCTCATGCTATCCAATCTACTATGTAATATGTAATTTAAAAAATACATAGACCTCATACCTTCATCGTCAGAAGAGTAGCTATTGTACGATGCATTGGTGTAAGTTTTGGATTTATACTGTTCAGATCTTAATGATTGTCGACTCTGATTTAGAGAACGTGCAAGAGATATAGCAGCTGGTGTACTTTTGCGTGTCAAAGGAGACTGCAGCATTCTCTGCTTCCATTCTAGTAACCTTTTCATTGACTCTTCGCGCTAGAAAAAATAAAATACGAATTGTTTACAAATATGTAACAAAAATATCGAGTAAATTTTATACACTGTTATTACATAATCGCTAGTTTTTATACCTGCTGTACTTTCTTTTCGCCTTCTCTTTCATTATTGGTTGAAGGCAATCTTGCACTTGCAGACCGCATAAAACTATCAGGGTTCTGTTCGAGTCTACTTATTTCCTTAACAAAAGCACTAACATTTGAACCATCACTCATGACGCTGCCACTTCTATTTAAATGCTCTTTTTGTGATTCTAAAGCTTTTTCTCTAAGAGTCCAATTAGAATTTAAACCTTCTAAATCACTATATTTTGAGTGGTAACTAATATTGTCACGATTATTTCTATTCAAAGTGAATTCAGTTTCATAATTATTGTTAGTGACCTGTGAATAAGGTGAGTTTAATTGTTTTTCTGCCAATCCGCTAGCATATTTTGCTAAAGGAATTTGAATATTACGGGGCCCTATAGGTTGTTTTTGTTGTTGTTGCAAGTATTGAGCAGATTGTCGCATCTTCTCGGCATAGCTCTCTTCCGAGTAATATCTATCGGAACTTGGATCGTAATACGAATTAATATCAAGACTGGATTTGGGTCGCTGAGGTTGCTTAGGTGGTGCAACATTACGAACTGGCATAGTTTTATTTAACGCTTCGTTTTTCGACTCATACTCAAGAAAATCAGCGCTGTGCGGTCGTGGCATTGGCGGTTGTATACCACTTGATTGCATTTTCTTCCTTCTTAAAACAGACGGACCACTGAAATGTTTTTCTGGAACCTGAAATTGATTTATTAATGCAGTATGTTCTTAAAAATAAAAATTTTGATAAAAATGGTTTATGAGACTTACAGGGTTAGTTATGTGATCTTGTGCTTGTTTGTGACTGGAGATACTAATATTGTCTCGAGACTGAGACGCATTTGGAGACTTAGGATAGGTTTTAGTGCTGTCAGCATCAGTCGTATACGCATTGTAAACATCTTCATAATCTCCTAGTTTTCCCTTTCCGTATCCAGTTGCAGTAGTTGATCTACCATAGGCATCTGGTGTACGTCTTTCAGCCATGCGATCGTTCACTGTAGCTCTGGTTGTTCTGACGTTTAGCTCGCCATATACATCTTTATTATATGCACTTTGATCTGCATGGGTTATGGTATTTGTACGGGATTCTGGGTAAGATTCATTGTAATTTTGCTTAGAAGTATCTTGCTCTGTCACTTGACGATTTTTCTTTCCTTGCACTTCATTCGTTTTTGGAGATATATCCATCGGAGGTGAAAAGTCTTGTAAAAAGGGATTACGTTGTGGCTGTCGTTCGTAAACCTGTTCTTTTGGAGTATTAGGCGTTGCTTTTTGTTCCTGTTGGTTTCTATTCCTAGTATCAAAATAAGGAGACTGTGGATTAGACTTATACATTAATAAGGAAGTGGACTGATTTTCTAAGTTATCGGTGTTTGTGTTTGTTAATGGCAAAGAGAGATGGTGCGTATCGTACGATCGTTTCGTCTGATATTGTGACTGCTGTAACGATGGTGACTGCGGACTGCGAGTGTATGTGCTCTCCATATTTGTACTGCTTTGGTAATTCATGTGATCCTGATAACGAGTGTGATTAGTGCCTTGACTGTAGTGTGATGCTGGTTTTTTGAGTAGATCGTAGTTTGGATCATACCTGCAATGTTTTAAAATGGTAATGAAATGACATTTAAATGAATTGACATTTAAAATACTAAGATGTTACATAAATTATGTTCACAAGTAAAAATTTCATAAACCAACATTTTGTAGAACTTACATATCAGGACTAGGTGAATTATAACCATCATTAGACCGTCTTGGTTTAGGTGGAGCATTCGCATATGTTGGGCCTGGAACTTCATCAGAATCCTGAAATATTAATTAATTTACATGAATCAAAGTAAATTAAACGAATATATAAATTGATATTGATTATAGCTTGATTGTAGGTATGTTATTGTATCATACGTTTTTGATACGAGCAGAACAAGCTACGTAAAACTGTCCTTGGTTCCGCTCTGGCACACTAATTGTCGGTCACCTGCACCGCTACAGTAATACGATCGTGCACACAATAATACCCACCTCTGTTTTTGCAGCCGGCCGGTCGTTCTGCTTTTGCGGCTGCTCACTGAAAATAGAATCGATAAATATAAAATAATAATGTCAATACAATGAACTTTGTATGTCTTGAAAGTTGTAAATTGAAATAATAATCAATAATAAAAAAATATCTTACGTTTGACCCTGCATGAGAGCGGCCATTGTAAGCGCTTTGACCCATTTCAACATAGCTTCCTGATCTAAAGCCGCTAGAACGTAAGTCCTCATATTTGCATGTTCTAATTTAAATGCAAACTTCCGCATTACTTTATCTTCAACAGTACAAGCAGATACCTTGTATGATGGTAAAAGTACAGAACCCAGAAGCTTTTCTTCGTCTTGGCCTAAAAATATTAAGAACCATATAAATAAACATAGTTTATATAGATTACGAAAATAATTTATTAAAATCTCATTTTGTATTATAACTTACTTTTATAGTAAAAGAGACAATACTCTGCTAACACAAACCATCTCTTTCTCCACACTTTCAAGCCATCAGATCCCTGTTTATAAAGAATTCCAGCAATTGTAACGGGAGCTGAAGGGATCCTCTGCGCTATTGGTGAGCGCAGTGCTTGATTTCCACCGCTATTTCTCCGAGTCTCGGATGATGGCGACTTTATACTTGGAGTACTCGATTCACTTGACTTCATTGGCGATATTACACCAGTGCTAGTCTTCTGCGATTGGTTACTAAAATCGGAAGGCGGCGATTGAATTTTCGCTTTATCCTCATCAAGTTGTTTTCTGTACCGTTCAATTTCTCTGGCGTCAGCTGCTTGATTTGCTTGCCATTGCGCTTCTTGATACTGTCTATTTTGCCGTTCCATTTCCTTATACTCATTATTTTTAGCATATCTATCTGTTTCTTTCTGTATGTCTGTCATAGAGTAATCTTTAAAGTCATGTTTGCTACTGTATCGATCTAAATCTCTGTAAGATCCATCTGAATAAATACTATTCTGAAGATTTGGAGGAGGCTGAACTCCATGAATTTGCTGGAGCAGGAGTTGTCGCTCAGCAAATTTTTGCTGCTGATGCATTTGAGCTTGGTTTTGATAATGCAATTGTTGCTGCATTTTCATTTGCTGAATTTCATTGTATTGTTTTCTTAGCAATTCGGTATTACTTTGAGGTCCTATTCTATTAGAATAAGGAAGATACGGTTTTGAACCGTACTGATTTACATTAGGCCTATACATTGGTTGATGATTTTGGTATATTTGATTACTATCCTTCGGTGGGTTACGTTTTAGATAGTCGTGATAGACTTCGGCATTATATCCCTTTGGGACATTGTGTAGTATTTCATGATTAACATTTTGGTCTGGAGGGAGATCAGTTCTTTCTGTACGAGTAGGTGACTGCGGATAATTATTATAATTATCATTAGTTCCGTAATGTCTCGCATACTCATGGTTATGACCGGTACCATACACTTCATGTCTATTTTCTAACAAGGGCGATCGTGCGTTCATATTCGATTGATATTGGCTTTGTAGTAGTTGATGCATGACACCATTTGGTTGGATCTGATTTGGCTGAGCAGAATTTAGGTAGGTGGTTATCTGAGGATGTTGTGGTGAGTATATTTGGTCTGGATGGACATGCTGTGCCATGATGTGTTGTTGAGTTATTGGCTGTTGAGTAGCCGGTGCCGTTTTTTTGTTCTCCATTGGAAATTGGTCTTGTGAAGCGGGTGGATCGAGCCTGTAACAAGAAAAAATAATAAAATTAAAAAAGACAATAATACATGCGGTATAATAAGACTATATAACGTACATAATCATTATTATTGATTCAGAAATCGCGTGTACAGTACACGTAGACCGAAACGACTTAATTCAAATTGCTCAGTAGAACGAACGTTATCGCCGACAGTTTGATAACGTGCGTATTTGAAGAATGGAGGGTAAGTTGGCATTACGTATTATCACGTAACAAAACTATATTATGCAAAGTAAGAATGTACGATTACATCTAAATTAAATTCCTATAAAATAAAAAAGAACCAAGAAAAGTGTTAGGTACCTATTTATATTTAACAAATAATTTATTTAGCCCTTTACAAATATGTCAAAGAAAATCATTTCCCACGAGAATTATCTTAAAGAAATAATTATCTAATACAAGTTATATCGAAGTGAGGAACAACTTGCTCACATCGCCTAACGAGCAAAAAAGTGTTAATTTACACGAAGGGAAATCTTGTTGTATCCTCATTAAAATGTAATTGCCTTCTAAGGCCTATAGTGATGGAATATGATGGGAGTCATCTTCAGTTGTTATTAACTTTCTGACTCATGGTCATCTTAGATTCTGCTGTGTCACTGATAAAACTACTTTATGATGATGGATTTAACATAAATTTTATCATTTTATTATATTAACTTCAAAGATGGTTTTAACTACATCGGAAGTATCGCCTCATCTATTTCATAACAAGAATTTTAACATTTATTATGTTTTAGTTTACTTGAGTTTATGAGGAATTCTCCCTTGCCGTCTCTTCACATACAAGACAATCCAACTTAATCCTCGGGGATAGAAACGCACCTGTGTCCGATCCCTGTTGGCACTCTAATCCTATCTGGGGCTGATTATTAATTTTTTGATGTCCGTGGGCGACAGAGGCCACTTACACTTTAAGTCGCATATTCGTTACGCTTCTATTAATATAAAAAGCCGTCAGATAAATCTGCTCTAATAATAACATAATATTCCTACTTATAAATAGCCCAAAGTTCATTATTATTGATGTATAATTGTGTATGCAGTCATAAATATGCAATTTAGCATTGCGAAGGTTCATAGGTTATGAATGTATAATGCTTGCGCTGCACAATGGGATAACATATTACGTACCTACTTACATACATGTTACATCAATATGAATTTATTACAGACTAATGTTTGCTTCGTATGAAGTTCCCACGCATATCATTGTCCTCGGATTCTATAAAAAGAAAGACTGTCTACGCGTTATAAATATAAACTTGTTATATTGATCAATTTTTACGCCTGGTCTACAACTTTTGGTCTAGATGCTACACAATTATGTTGAACGAAGCTAAATGCTGACAATGTGTTATGTTTGGGTTTGTTTGAATTTGAATAACCCACAAAGGAATTTATTTTATTAAACACTTAGTCACTGAATGAATCACTCGAATCGGTTGAAATTTCCTTATGCGGCAATAATACGGATGTAAAAGTGGCAACTATTAAAACAGACGTAGTTTTCTCAATTTTACATAATAGATTAGAGAAAGCTAAAGTTATATAGATAATGACCGGAAAACTCGCTATACACAAACTGTCACTGCATCCGTCTGTCCGTCGCGACCACTTCCTAACAAATACGGTAATGAGTTCGTCAATCATTAGGTTCAGTTCCACAGCGGAAACGCGCTAATGACTAAGTTATTTTCAACTCTTCTAGGAACTAACTACCAATGTATTGGAAAAGCTCCGGTGTCTAATCAATTAAGCATTCCTCATTTATTTCTGTTTCCGTTAATAGTATTTTCTAGCATTAATACATGTCATTTAACGTAGGATAAGGAAAATTATAGAAAATAACCATATTATGTAGTCATTACAATTTTTCCTCTACTGATCATCAGATCAGCTTTTCAAATTCTTTTAAGTAATGTGCATATTATAAATTAATTATTTATTAATTACTTCAACAATTGCTTGCAATTATTAATTAATTGCTTCAAGATTTTTTAAAGGATTTATATTGCCTTTTTTTCTTTTAAAGTTTACAAAATGTTGACACAGACAACTTGTTGCTTTGTCACTCACAAAAACCTTAAATTGTTCTATGTTTTTAGTTAAATTGAATAAAAACAAGAAAGTACACTAAGAGGTCGTGTACCTAAAAATAAACAGAATAATGTGCTAAATGTGATTTAAGCACCAAATTATAGACCATCAAAACAAATGCTCTGGCAACATACCAGACGTATAAACCGTAAAAACCAATCTCTTCGTCCTGGTTTTAGTCAACGCAATTACCACAATCGCGGTGTTTAGTCTGGGTCGTTAAAAATATAATGCGATAATGCATTACGAAGCACTCGAGAATTGGCGGTCTACTTGGCACCTCGCCAGAAACCAGTTCGCATATAGACCACAAGACGTCCCAATGTCAATCTTACAGTGGATCGACCTACATTAAACCTAAATGAGTTCTAGGCGGTGCTAACCGTAATGTGGCTTGCCCTCATTGACAATACGATACACTTATTAGGATTTAGTTGCTCGAAGAGATCAGAAACCTGTGGTTCGAGACACGTAACACTTTTAAGAAGGCCAGCTTCATATCCACAGAAAGTAACTGCATGAAAATTAATGAAAAATAATTCCAAAATATAATTTAAAATACTTTTAATATTTTTGATCAATACTATATGGTATTAGGTACACAGTACCTATGGAATTAGGTACACGCTGCTTTAGAAATATTTCGTGTATCTCCGATCTATTACAGTAGTTTAATACAATACAATGTGGCCACAAAAGAAAAAGTAATCCCTTACTTCTTTTAACAACATTGGTTGGAAACAATTGATTGGTTGGAAATGATGCCAACATCATTGCTTTACATTTTTTAATTTTAATGAGTAGTAGTAGATAAAGAAAATTTAACGAAAGTTGTACAAAGCTTTCCGTTAAGCTTCAAGGTGATAGTCAAAGTTACATAAACGTTATCACGAAAGAACGTTGATGACGAAAGAAAAAAATCAAAATGTGATTGACAAACCATTTTACGCAAATACTTTCGGCTTACGTAATTATCTTTAACACCTGACTCGATCGACTATTCATTTTATCTTTACGATCCCTTCACGACATTCGTAACCTACTTACATGAATACTTGCTGATATAACTTTAATATTAGAAACTTAAATTCATCATCGTCAACCCATGACTCGTCAACATACCACTCTCGACTCTATACCACTGCCGGACACAGGTTTTAGATTGAGAGAAGATAAATAAGGCCATAGTCTAGTGCAATGGCCAAGTGCCGATACGTAGACTTCACACCTTTGAGATGTGAAAACTTTTTAAAAATACTCACGTGTATGTATATGTTCTTCTCCGTGTTTTTCCTTTCGTAACAATAACTTAGAAATATGAGAGATGCCAGGAAAACGAACCATGGGCTCCCTAATTAAAACTCAAAGATCCAAACTCAAAATTAAAAACAAAACTGCCAATCCACCAAGCGTTAAAAATGACGACGTGAAAAAATGTGATGATAAGACAAAAATAAAGCTTGAATTATCTACAACTTAAATCAACATATGTAACTACCCATACAAGATTATGCTCGGAGATAAAACGCAAGAAATAACCATAACTACGGAAATGCTCACGACAGGTGAGAAACGTGCAGCTAATTTATGCACCAAGTGGCTCAATATGTAAATATCAGTTTATCTATAAAATCATGCATTAACTGCGATATAGTCGATTAATACTGCATCGGTGGAGTCCAAGGAAGGAAAACAATAATTAAGGTCGGTAACAAAGTAAATATTTACACAACCGCTCGAGCGCTCAGCTGCATCAAAGACAATAAAACGGTCAGATGAAAAGAAAATACGTTCACACATTTTAGGCGTTTCTCGTCTATCTGCGACATATCGTGGAAATTACTAAAATAAATAAACTTTAGTCATCAGTTCATACATTCTTTAGTGAATTATTTAGTTAAATATAACAAGGATTTGATTTTTATAATATCGTAATTTATTTGAATCATGATATTTTATGAATGAGGTTATACCCATAAACAAACAAAGAAATGTTGGAACGACATAACAACTTGAGCTATTTTAGGTATAAAGCCTTGATACCTGTTGCATTTAAATGCAATGCCGTGAATAAAATTTATGCGCTACATAAAATTAAACATGAGCAATGTTAGTATGAAATAGCTATATCTATTTAGATATTTATGAACAGATAAATTAAATGGTTTAGTACGTATTTACGTATTTGGTTAGTAGTTATTGATTGATGATACAAGTGTCAAGGGAGCTACATACTAGATGTTTCAACTTAGTTATCATCTACCTATGGCTGACCCCAGATAAGACTGTAATCGGTAGATTATAGGTGCCAATGGGCGGCAGTTGCCGCTTAATCTCATCAGGTCGACTGAATGCTCGTTTACTACTCCGTTAATAAAAAAACGTTTGGATACCAAAACGGTCGAATCCACAATAGATACATGATAATTTATTCGACATAGAATCGAATCCGGATCATGTTGGTGACTAATAGGTAAGCAGGGTGTCCAAAGCATGTGGGTGGGTGCAGAAATATCAGATCAAAAAAGTTATATTTTTAGAATCAAAACAAAAACTTATTGTCGGTTTCAACGATCGATCATATCTTTATGTCAATATGATCGATCGCGTAAAAACCTTATAGGAAAATATAAGACAGTTATGTACCTCGTACCTTCGACTCATGCGCAACCTGTTATAGCCTTGATTGCGTTTGCCTATTACTTTTCCGATAGTAATCGTGTCTGCTATGACATCATAGATACTAAGTACTTATTAAGGTACAACATCAGTACTCAGTCATCTGATAAAAATAGAAAAACATGACTTTCCATATATTCGCAGCTAGGTACCTACCAATGTGGATATTTAGAAGCAAATAACGGGATAAAATAACTTAATTCAATGATCATCAGACATTAATAAAAAACTGGTACTTTCTTGTTTCCAGTAATATATTTTAGAGAATTTTGGTTGTTTATTGAATATATTTGTCTTCACAACGCTTTTGACTTTTTTCCATTTTACTTTTAAGAAAAGATTTAGGAGACTATTCCCATAGCCACCTAATTTCAAACAGGATTATTGCGTCCAAAACCGTATATCGCACCAAGTTAGTTAACATATTAGATACGTAATATTGTAAACGGTGTCGTACGTGTGAACATGGTCCACGGAGATGGAGCCTGTAGAAAGGAGCACGCGGCTCCAAGGACGACGGCGTACGGCCGGTTGTTCACCTCGCAAGAATGTGCGGGAACAGGGAACTGCGGTGAGGACCGGTGTCAGAGTGAATCGCATGAAATACCTATTAGAATACCATAAAAAGACCCATCCCGTGTAAACCTGTTTGCTGTATGAACGGGTTAAGCGCAGAGGTCGAAGTTTTTCTTTTTTGTAGTGAGTATTAAAGTTAACGCTATGTTATTAACACTACAAATGGAAACAGCTGACTATTGGTAGAATAGTGCAAACACTTGTTTAAATTATTTAATAGACTTTACACACAAACCTAGAGCTATAAAATGTAGCAATAGCATTATGTATGAATAATCAGTAGTGTTAGACTAATATATTATCTGTATTGGTTGCCTTAACTACTCGGCATGTTATTTGTACAATTTAGAATAATTGTCGGAGAATAAATGTATGATGAGATAAAGTAATGGTTTACTCTGGGTTTAACTAAGATAAAGGCTCTCCTTTCAGTAGGTACATAACTTTTAAATTGATATTATTTTGTGTATGGGCTAATCCTAAAAAGGTTTAGGCAATATTGACAGGGCTTTTAAAAAGCCACTTATAACGCAAAGAAAAAAATGTAGGTGCATGATTTAAACACAGGTGATCCTTACATAATAAACATTGTGCATTTGCTAGTAATGCTATTGTCAATATTTACTTTTCTATGTCCGTACTATGAGTAAGATCTATGTCCCACACAGAGATGTCGAAATTCGTTGTAAGTGTAATCGATATCAAAGACCTTAATGACTTATGAAATAGAACCATTGTATGCACTGACACACAGATCATAATCTGTATTTCTTTATCGGTAAATATAAATACGTATTGATTTTTATAAAATTGTACATTGACAGCATGACATTGATATCCATCGAACACTATACATTAAGTACTTATGTACAAAGACACGAGACTAAGAATAGAACTTTACATTAGTAAGTCCCTCAGAACCTTCCATTCATTAGAAGGCAATTCCCGCAGGTTGCATGCGACGTGCAGCTATGCATTCGAATCTTTTAACGGACAATCATCACTACCGCAGCGTGATTGAACTTTACTGCTATTTCAATATAGCACCGACAATATTCTATGAATGATGAATAGTTGGATAACATGTTCTGAAAATAATTTTGAACCGATGTAACATAACGTGCCTAGTGTTAACTAATAAAAATAAATGTAAAAATCAACAAGCATCGTTTGCGCGACTTTAGGGACTTCTTTGTGCTGTAATCTATTCACATTTTTTTACCTAGATAGGTACTACATTACCTAAATATCAAAGAAAACCTGTGTCATATTAACAAGTGCGCAAAAAACATATTACTACATCAGACGTACAGACAACATAAATAATAAATTTATTTAATTTCTACAATACTACATTAAAATATTTAATTTCAGTTTTAACAGATAATCTTTTATTTTTGTAGGAAATAAAATAAAATAAATAAAGAAACATACTTAAGTCATTCCGACTTGTGAAATAATAATAATGTGAAAGAAGTCAATGAAAACTCCCATCCTTTTTATATTAGGCTTTTTACATTAGGGTTGAATTATGTTCACAAAACCCAACAGAGCGTGAAAGATTCCACATAGAATACAGTTTGTGTTACTGTGGTCAAGACCTGCACTCAACCAGTATTAAATTACGTTACGGATCGGAACTTTACAAAAAAACGTGTTACAAGTTCGCTAAACGAAAGACAAAAGCGGTCTAGTAAAACGGTAATGTTTTGTTGAAAAATGAAAATAAATACGACACCACAAAACGTAATGACAGATTACGGTTTTATAGAGCGGAATGTTTCTTCCGGAAACATGAATTGTTCTTGGAAAAACAGTGGTTAAATCAGTAAATGGATTCGGTTAAATGTTAATTATAAAAATCTGTTTCTATTTCCTCTTTTCGGCTTTTCTTTTATTCGATAAATGTTTAATTATTGCGTAGTTTGCTGATGAGATACCTACGTGCTTTTTAGTATCATAGAATACTTACACTATTGATTGGAAAACAATAGACGCGTGGAGCCAATCAATTATTCTGTTAGAAAATTGGTCGTTGTATGATTTATAAAAATAAATAATATAGGTATTTGTGACTTTGTATGTCAGAGATTGTGGAACTCTTGGCCCGATTTTGAAAATTTTAAAATATCCAAAATGGTATAACAATATTTTATTCTTATAAATATGATTTTTCCGTTAGACAAAAAGATATTACAACATCTATCGTTAAAATCGTATCGTTAAATTAGCGAAACTTTAAAAAAGGTTTATAAACACAGACAATACTAAAAAAAGCATAAAATTTTAACAAACACCCAGATGTATGAACAAGTTACTTATGCTTAAGGTGAAGTTTATGATAAACAGAGATAATTTGTAATGTAACTAGCCGTAACGTATTATGAGCCAGTAATTTGAATATTAATCTTAATCTTAGCTTTAAGATAATTTTGACAGCTGAAATATTAGGCTAGTTATTTACTTAGGTACCTACTACATTACTATTTGTTGTTCAAAAATTCAAAGTAAGAGGAATCGTTATTAAAAATTAAATATAAGTTAAACATAGGTAGTTCAAAAAAGTCCGCGGTACGAATTGAGCGTATATAAACGAACGTAATCACGCATAGAATGTATTTGAATTCTTTGGGTATTTTGACACAAATTGAAGAAAATTCCAAAAATATCATAATGGTCTTAAGAATCCAAAAGTATATTAATGATTCCCAAAATCATTGAACCTCAAACTCCACGCACACTTTCTCCCTAAAGTTACGGTTGCGTTACCACCCCAGTGCACCCTGTCGCATTCTCATACCGAAACAATTCGAGTATATAAATATGTAGTAGAATCCCTGTACTTCTGGATACTCATGTAATCATTAGCGAGAAGTTGTAATAGGTATATGGTCGAAAGCCAGAGGTACAACACACATTGTTGGTAGCCCACTAACCCGTACTTTCATTCATCAGTCTGCATTGAAATAGTTTAGTTTAATATGCTCTATACTTCCCTTAGTTGTGAGAATCCACCTGTGGTAGTAAATTATGTATAAACAGAATTGAATTAATTACATAAAAAACACATCAATTATGTGTGTGTTTACTATATTGATAGGATTTCATACCTATTCGGATAGGATTATATTTGATTTATAGCATTGGTTCATAATTATTTGCAGTAACTTCAAGATAAACCGAACGTACATTAATTTCCCTGATATCTACACAAATAAAGAAACAAGATACTTTATTCTGTACATTTTTACCTCCCAAGTAACGAACAAGTTGGCCGAGTAAAGTTCAAACAGCGCCATTTGTCCTCTTATCCTCCTTTGAAGGGCATTGAGGACGCTTAAAGAATTTTTAAAATGCGTAGTTAGCTTTAGCGGTCGTTTTACTATAATAAAGGCTTTTGTTATTAATCACAACGCTGATGTGCTCAAATAAGGTACTGGAATATTGACATCATTTTTTACCAAAATTTATATTTTGAAAGTGGTAGAGCTTTTTGTGATTTGGCTCTTAGGATCAGTTGTAGTGGTGACAACTACTCTTATCTCTACATTAAAGATATTTTAATGCTGAAGTGCTTTTATTTGAATGGATTGCATAAAAGAGAAATATTTATATAAGACTTTCCAACTTAGTCCTCTAGGCTAACAGCATCTGTGTGCTAACTTCAAGTAAGACTAAAGAATATCTAGAATTTATCAAAGATTAAACCATCCGATAGACATGTTTGTACGTTACTTTTATATTACGTATAATGGTATTTTTTTATTTAGAAAGATGTCTAAATTATGTTTCCTTTAAGTATATAAAAGCTACATAGTGATAATATTAGATCACTCGTTGTTTCTGTACAAATGCTGAGCAAAAAGTAACCTACATATAGGTACTCAAAGAGCCAGATCTAATAACAAAATTCACTCTTAAAACCAGAATTATTTCGTAACTGTACCGTACTTAATACCAGACTTAAATATTTCTGAAAATGTGTATATAAATGTATTACAATTTAAAATACGAGCTCTACATTTAGTACATATATCTCATTGGCTCTATATCACTATACACTCTTCGATATCAGTCGATATCTTAAATCAAAGATGTATGTAATAAAAATACGCCTCCATAACACAATTCATTAATAATCAGTACATTTTACGCTGATTTTAATCGATAATATCCATTACTAAACACTTAATAATCAGTAAAACACAGATAGCTCTTTAATTTCATTTCCCGCCAAAACACCACGCCGCCATTTTAATGGCGTTGCAAAACAGATAATAATATACTACGGAGCGATTCATGGGGCATTTAAAATTCGAATAATGGCTGCGTGGGATCCAACCGTTGATGCATTCCATTCCCGCCTGCCAGCCTGATGTCACGTTCCAAAATGTCAATAGATCGAACCTCATAAACCCATCGCATTAAATTATTTATGTAGACCCACTTTCGATATCAGATTGTTCGCTGTATAGTCTGTATTTTTTAATACTTCGATTTTTATATTCCATAAAAATTATTAATTCCTTGTTTTGGTTTTTTTTAAGGTTGGTTGGTTTTGTTTGATTTATTTTGCCAGTGACAATGTTATTGTTTTTCAGTTAATAATAAATCGTAATATAAGTACCATCTCATTAAAAATACAGATAAACTAAGTACCTAGTTTAAGTATCTATTATAATGGTAGTGATATAGTTCCAATATTTTTTACATCCTAAATCATTTTTTTTTAATTAAGCAAATAATGCACCTTCTTATTCCAGCCAGTAGTATAATATTTCTATCAAGCGAGAAGGCAAAAAAATAAAAACAAGTGAGCAAAGTCCTAGTTTGCAAACTGTAAATGAAAAAAAAAATAGTTTAAAGGTTTTTTTATCTATAACAAAAACATTGCGTTCTGGGGACACGCACAAGAAAAGCCCATAGTTTTATTCAAAAGAGCTCTATTGTAGTAACAAACAATACAAGTAAAAAATACAGCAGCAGAGTTACGCTAGTACAGTTTTCTACAACCACAGGATTGTATTATGTTCGCTTTTATTTCGAACATCATTTTATTTTAATGCCTAGCAGAATATCTCGCCGTAATGATCTATGGAAGTACTATAAGATTTGTCCTTAACGTTGCAAGTAGGCATTGACACTAAACAAAATATTTACGTACGTGTACGAATACCTTCAGTGCGAGTCGCTTACAAAGGACATCATTCATTTCGTACCCAAAAATGAAAGTGCCGGCCAGAGTAAAAAAATAGTGGATTCTTATTGGAAAC
>DWPV01000571.1:0-27414 GCA_018251915.1 Urbanus proteus proteus | reverse complement strand
ATTGTTCGTTCATGCATTTATTTTGATATTTATTACTTATTTACAAAAGATTAACGGGCCGCAAGTAAGACGTCGGCGGGCCGCATGCGGCCCGCGGCCCACGGGTTGCCGACTGCTGCAATAGACCATAAACATCGAGAAGTATCGCTGTCCCTTTCTTACTTCCACCATAAAGTGAGAAATAATATCTTCTCGGTGTTAGGAGAGAGTGAGACGACAACCTTAAGCAGTTAACGATACGATGAAATGTCAAATGAGCGCGATGCATCAGCAATTTGTGGGGGATTAAACGTGATTTATGAACGCCACCGCATCGTGATCCACCTTCTTCTATTTTCTTTCTCACAGTACTCTGTGTTATGGAAAAGATTTGTAAACACGTGTTTGAAAACGTCATAGTGTTAATAAAATAATTTGTTTTTTTTTTCGAACCGGACAAACTCTCGTAAATCATTTGATGCAAAACTATCTCGATTATACGTTTCTTATTTTTGATAACTTAACCAAATTTGTAAACATGCGGTTTAAAACGTAAGTGTTAAAAATTGATGCTTCGGACAGGATAGATTCAAAGAAGTAATTTAATGCAAAATAAAAGTCATACTTATCAATATATCAGATTTTTATGAACATCTGAAAACAAAACCAAAACATAATTAAAAACCCAAAAGAGTAATAATGACAGATTGAAACTAGTTTCGCAGAGGTACATACGCAAGAGAAAAGCGAGCTACCGAAAGACAAAGAAAAAAACGCAGAAACAGCACAATTGAACGAAACCGGTACAATAACGTAACCTAATGTGGGACGACGTGAACGCCCACGCGGCGCGGAGAAAGTTTACGACGGTGTTCTAGCCACTGAAGTAGTGGCACCGGTGGCCGTGGTCATTGTGACGGCTGTCTTCGGCGTATGGGTGCTCAATGTACGAGAAATCGTTGAAATACTATGTGAAAAAGAAGTGAATTCGAAATATGCTGCTGTTCTCTAAAGAGAACTACATCTGTGATCTCAGGTAGGCCTTCAGTGATATGTGGAATTGATTATATATGTCCTTGTGCTGCAGTGGCCACTTACCATTAGGTATCACCAGAGAAAGACTAAATGGCTTTACTACTTCTATACTATAAAAATTAAATAAAAAATTGAAGATACATAACAATGATTACACATGATTTTGATGAACTAAACGAGTATTTTATTCAAATACTTGTCTTTAAAGTGAATAGTCCATTCAGATTTAAAAAACATATTTGTGTAAAGTGTAAATTGTTACCATTAATTTCAATTCCTAATAAGAAACGTAAGACAACATAGCTAGAAAGTACGCAAATGCATATTGCTAACCAATTCCCTATTCTGTGTCCAACAATAGACCGTTTCAAACAATACCCAGCCATTCTTGTTAGACATTTAGATGAAGTTTCTCTTTTAGCAGATTGTTCCCAGTCGTCAACTTAATAGACGTACATTTCCATTGTGACAATTTCGTCGTTTCTAAATAGCACTAACACTCAACAAAAATTTATAACACTTACTTTACATAATGGAAAAGTTACTCCAATTAATTCTAACTCATAGACAGGAAATTTATATTCAGTGACAATATTAATATTAATCTAAACCAAAACAGATTCTACAGTCTATGTTCTCCAATACAAATTTTAACGAATATACATCAAACGAATTAACCGTAGTCGGTATGAAAATTTGAGATATGTAAATAATCTTAATCAATAACACATAAAAATAAAACATATCATCGATATCTCTGAACTTTATGGAAGCGGAACTAAACATTTCATTCCAATACCATCTTCGAGGAGCCAATTGCGAAACAAAAGTCTCTCTGCCAAAGCCTTTAGCGGAGTAAAACATTTTACGAAACACACGAGCCGCGTGGGAGCAGTGTTGCCAACGCTAGAAGTCGCTAAATTTGGAATAGGGAATTCGACGGTGAAAAAAAAAGTAGCTCGATCCTAATATAACAATTAATTCACCGGAACGTCAAAATTTGACTGCGGCAAATAACAAAAAAGGTAATATAGGCTAATTAATGCTAAAACCTCTAATTCTCTAATCCAAAAGTCGCTAATCTTGCCTAAAACCTCTAATTCTGTAATCCAAAAGTCGCTTCATCTTGTCTAGCGACAAAAAAAAATTTTTGGTCGCTAAACCACTATCCAAAGTTATTATTTCTAGCGACAAAGTCACTAAGTTGACAACACAGCGTGGGAGTCCCCGATGTGGGCATGTAGGCCGCAACAGGAGCAGCGACGTTCCGTACACGAGCCTGTTCCGAGATAAACGGCACATAGCGGAAAATCGACCATTTGAAACTATGTAGCGTTGCAGAGTAAACTAGTACAATGAACAATGTTAACGACCAGGACCGAGAATTTAAGTAAATCGTTTTGCGAAACTTGTTAAGATGATTCCTTTAAGTTGATAAATATATTAAAATTGATTGATAAAACTTAATTAAAAGTTAATTCAAATTTAAAAGTAGTTCATTTACAGAATTCTTTTTATTAACGCTTTGTATACTCATAGCCGCGGGGCTATTAAGTAAGAATAAGTATTAAGTAAGTATTAAGTAAGATTTTATCCTATGTCACAGACACAGGAAAAAAGATTAATGTCAGGGGGCTCAAATTTAAAACTAGAATATTTATAAGATCAAGTTATAACGGAACAACAATAGAAAATATTCCGTTTACTTTAAACAATAGCATTTACAGTAGACACACTTAAAGTCAAGGACGAAGCGTAAGAATGAGAGTTGTAATTGTCTGTAAACTAACATAATGTTTTGTTCCTTTAAATGTATGTTATGTAAATGTTGGTTATGTTAGAATGAATAGTTTAGAAAACTACTTCAAAACATACTTCACAGGAAAATTTCGATATTGCAATACATTCTCGGTTGAGTGACATCAATAAAATTACTTACACCTAATTGACTTTATACGAGCCGAAAATGTTTTAAGACACCGTTATCAATTAATTAAAGTGTCAAGCTTGACACGAGATTCGAAACTAATTAATCATTTGGAACAAAATTTGGAAGCGGGGAGATAATGAGGTTGGAAGATATAAAAAGAATTGATACAAATATGGTGAAACGACTCCGCGCGCCATTTATGGACAATAACGAGACTACACGTGGAGGTAGTAATTACAAATGCAAAGGCATTTTAATATGTGAGATACACGACGGACGCGTATTACAAACGTTTTCTTACGATATAGCTACTTGTGAGTTCTCAACAAGTGGCAGACAAGATGGCAGTTTATATGAATATAGGAGGGTAATAGAATGAAACTAAAATGATTATGTAAGTTTAATCGTAGATACTGACACTTTAAAAGTTTAAAATTATTTTCCTCACGCATACTGGTCAGGTTATCTGGTCAGTAGCTTTAAAGAGCATCAGGTGAAATAAAAGGAATCCAGCAGAATAAAAACTATCATAATGATAGAGTTTCATGATCAGCAGGTCAACGACACTTAAGCATTGAACACTGTTGTACAGTCACGAAACACACCGTCACACTTGGCCGTAACGCCTGAATGGCATACACCTAAGTTTTTGTATGGAATAAAAAGCGCAAATGAAAACCAGATGGGTCTAGTCATAGCCATATTAAAATAGAAAGCTAGACTTGAACCCGTCGGAACCGGTTAGCGAGGAAACGTTAACATGTGACACATGTTCAACACATACACATTCGTAAGTCGTAACAACACGTTAATATACAAGCAATACAAGCATGTTATAGAAAAATGCATTGTTGAAAGCGTAAAAATTTGGTAAAATTAAAGGTGATAAAATTAATCGCCTATTAATCTAATAATTGCTGTATTAAGCGCTGTTGTATTCTAGTTCAAAGGTGACGTATATGAAGGGATAGACATACTTAGCCGAGGCTTTTCAACAGTCCTTAGCAAAGCATCTGTGGCTAACCTCCAAAGGATAAATAAGATGAAAAGACTTTAATTGGTAAGCAAGACTCCAATCTTATCAGGGATTGATTACAGATCATGCGCGGCAGAGACACGTTAAGTATAGGCACATATTTTCTACTAATATTTTATTTAAAAACAAGCAAGAGCGTAATAACAACATAGATAGGATATCATACGCGCAAAGAAAATAAATATTATGCAACTTTACTACCGTCCTTTTGTTTAAATCAAATATATTTATTTCAAACGTACTCAATTGCAGATATGACCTGTGTGCGACCGTTCAACAAATTCATTTAATATTAATTTCACAACTGTCAGAAGCATTGACCGTTGAGTCCAATAAAGTCCGTTTTCGAACTAGAAAACTATCATCACACATATTCTGTATGCTTAGGTTAGTAGTATACTTCATAGTACATAACATATAACGCTTAGGAGTTAAACTTTGATTAGATTTTGGTTTTGATAGATTAATAGCTCGAGTCGAGAAGTTACTCGAGTTTCTCATTACTACAGGCTAAGTAGATGGTTATCGATGTGGAAATATCGATTCGCAATTAGTTTCACGGAGATAAGACATTAATTACAGCATTACTATAATAAATCAGTTTTTATAAGATTTCAGTTGATACTTAGTCATTTACATTTTATATTTAAGAAAAAGTTAACTTAAGGCTTAAATGTTTAAGTTATCAAACGAAATTAAAATTCATATTTAAAGAAATGGAAGAATAAAGAACTATAATAATACTATAGTCTATAAGTAAACATTAATGTTGAACTTGAATAAAAACAATTCAACAGTGTCACCATTTAACAAACAAAAAAATAACATTTACCGTCAAAAACTGCCACAACATGGGAACTCGAAATATAAATCGAAATTAAAAATCGTCTCACAATCAACGTTAAGAAAGAGTACAGTCATTTATGTCAGCGGTTCAGAGACGCCAAAACGAAATCACTCTGGTGTGGGTAACGGTGGCGGCCGTAGGAGTAACGGTGTACCGTCATGTGGTGGATTAATTGTGTCGAACGAAATCCAATACCATTGAATTGGAGAACGTTCAATACACGCGTTTTTGGACCAGTTTCACGAGAGAACGATTCATTAACGCTGATACAAGAATTGGTTCTGAATTAGAATTTCTGTCTGGCAGATTTAAATGGTGGAAGTTAGATTTATATTCTTGGTCTGGGTGTTAATGCCCTAGTCTCAATATGAAACAGAAAAACGTTTTAAAAAGATTAATATTATAAAAATCCTTACAATTCTTGATCAAGACCAGCTAGCTTAAGCTGTGTATTGCCTGTAATTCAGCTAATGTTAGAGTGATTAAGTGAATACAAAACAAGAGCATTGTGAACAATAGATACATTAAATAACTTTTATAATCAAGGAATTCTATTAAAAACAACAGCAGAAATATGCAAGAAATCGAAACAATGCTGACGAGAAATAAAGACGAGCGCGAGCCATTGAATGAGAAATAAGAAACGAGTAGACATTTTGCAAATTTTTCGCAAAGTAATGTTTACACAGTAAAATATTACACGTCCGAGGTTACGACAGTGAAATTGCGGCAACGCTGAGATAAGGTGGGACATGATATACGGGCAATGATTATTATGACAAAGTTTTCATTTCCTTTCGTTTTAGTGCTCGGGATAAAGACATTTATGTCGCAACGCTATTATGCGAGAGATCGAAATTTTTCATCCTAATGTCACATTAATTTTCGTGGCAAAGTAATACACAGACTATTTATGGTTTTATGGAATATAGTAGCAAAAGATTCTGTAAACAAAATCCTTACATTTGAAAGAGTGTGACCTAATAAAGCAACGAAGGAAAAATCATCTGAAAGCTCCGCGTAAAGCCTTCATCCAACAAAATGAACCCGCTCTGACAAATCCGTTGGAATTAGATCGTCTTATGACTATGCTGGTAAGCTTTGTAGGTCATTGGTCCTCTCCATTATTGGCGCGAGATTGGTTGCTACTGGACAGTACACAACTGTATGATATTAGTTTTCAGGTCAACTTTTTTATTTTACACTTACATTACAGAAATTGTGAATCACATCTTGAAATGAAGTAATATGCTAGAAAACGTAGACCCAATTATTATTTTAACTTTAATAATTATGACAACAAAAATACAATACTGGTTGATAACGCTAATACAGATTATATTAAATATAAAAATAAAAATGAAAATAAGAACAGTCCGAAAAATGAATTCAATCACAATCCTGATCCGCTCGCAAAAATGTAAATCGTCACGAATCCGTCAAAATTAGATCGTCTTGCTGCCATCACTGTGGCTTAGTAGGTCGACGGAGGGGGAGAATGGTAGAGAGGCTATGCTTCTCGTTTCCAGGTCAAATGTACGGATGGACAATGTGGAGCGCGAATTCAGCATGTTTCACGGTGAGTTTCGAGCGGTAAATATGCTAAGAGTCGTCGAAACTGGAATAACATTACATTGTTCCGCTGTACAGTGTATACTTTTAGTAAAATGTTAGGTTTGAGGGAATCTTATTTGTATAGATACAATTCTAAGGGTATTTATAGAAATAAATATATTTGAGTTATGTCTATAATATTAAAAGTATGGGTTTTTTTGATCTCTATTATACACTGAAAAATCTGTTTATAAATTTTACTTGTACAGGATAATGCAGTAAAACTGTTTGACGGGATTTCCACGAAAAATACATATACAGAATTTAATAAAGGATAACGCTAAATATCATTATAACTTCATTATCTTAGTTTTAATCTGTTCTGCATGCGTAACTACATCATACAAATGATCGCTATGACAATTTAGGGAATTTCCGAGTGCACTTACGCGAAAGTTACTAGCATAGTATTAGCAGATTTCTATTTACACATCTTCCCATATCACAACATTAAAATATCATCTACATATTAAATTATCACCATTATTATGAACGTACCTATTGTCAATAATGTGTTATATGCCACTAATAAAGCACATAGTATCAATACGACCACGCGAATAGCCCATCACTGGTAATTAAGCACTAATATCACTAATTGCCTGACTACAAGCAATCTACATACAAATGGGTCAGTCGATGTAAACTGTGCCGAGCCAGCCGCCCACCGAAACAAAAATGTATTGCCTTACGCGTGGGCAGAAGGCATTGATGTGTTTGTTAAGTAACGGTTGAATTCCATGCAGAGGCCGCTGTGACCTTTAGTTTGTTCAAATAACCCTCCTAGGTCCGATCGAAAACTATTTAAAACTTAATCGAATGCATGGACATGTCTCTTGAATAAATCTCGAGTATCCACTATATTTTAAGTTTCGAAACTCTTGTATAATTCCAATTAGATCTTATAGCTCAAATACAATAACAGCACTTATAGATGTTAAATATTCAGATGCAATTACTTTTGACAATTTAAACTCTGTAACTTCACTAACCAAATCAGATGACTTGTTACAAATATTTGAAAATTTAATAAGACAATAATGACTAAAGGAACTGATTCATCATACTATAGAGGCATTAATTGGAAAATGGTGGAGGTAAATGCAGAAAGCAAACACTAAGCCTCTGGAAACTACGGAGCATCTGTGTTTACATTAGCGATTTCAGCGTAGCGTTACTAGTGATGTCAGAATATGCATCAAAAGACTATAATGAATATTATATTAATCATCTTTACAATGACTGAATTACTTGACATAACAACGTTTATCAAATAGCAGATAATATATCTTTAAAATAAAATACAAAATAATAAAAATCTCAATAACACAAAATCATCGTTGCTTTCCTTCCTTACTGTGAGCATATAACAGTTTCACAAGCAGATGGAGAAACTACAACAGCAATTTTATCCCATTCTTGCTATTCACTGAAACTTCGTCCATTCGGCAACGAAACTTAACGATTGTTGTCATGTCGACGATGACCTACATTGTTATGGCTTATGAATTTGCAATATTCTAAGAAACTATAGATATACTGATATCATTTATTGAAGAAATTATATTTACGGGAATTAAATAATCAAAAAATTTGGTGGTAAGTTCGAGGAAATGAGAAACGCTGTGATTTTCCTCATTGATACAGATAAAGCGACGGTCTTGTCAATATCGTCATGATATAAATAAGCAAAGAATAATGATAAGGAACGAATATATGAGACGGAAATTATGACAGACATATTTCGACGCTTACGTACCTACTTACCACGCAACTACAGCAAATACATTGACTTTAAAAACGCAAGTTAAGAAAGCAAGAAGTTTCAATTTATCTACAATTGGTTTAGTTTCACCTACTTCCTTATCATTTGCACTAGCGGACGCCAATCCTTATACTAATAAAGATAATAAATTATTACTAAGTTAAAAGCAAAGTAACAAGCTTCGAATGTAGGTTGAATGCAAGTGCAATTAAAATTTAAATGAGCGCTCTGCAAAAAATCTATAAACAAGTAACTTTCGAGCTTAAACTAGAAAAGAAATCGAGTTACTTTTTAATTTTACGCTGCAAATTAAATAGGTACTATCAAGTATAAGAAGTCACCGTTACCGTAGATAAGAAAGTTTTTATAAAGGACGTCTCTTTCACTCCTGTGTCGGGTGTACACTATTAGAAAGAGATGGCAGACAATAACCCCGTGAGTCGACTTCTTAACGACCGGAACCCATGGCATAAAACTTTCAAGATAAACATGATTTCTGAATTATAAGTGAAAGTCACTTCGATGCAACTTACTGATTTTCCACAGATGTCAAAGCTATTTAATTTTATTGACGTCGAACGATACCATTACAAATATTTTATAGAACAATTATTTTTTATCTTCCGTTTAAAACGAAACTTTTAATCGTATATCAAAAAAAAAAGTGACACATTATTTAAATTGTTATAAATTGAAAAAAATTGAGAACTCCGGTCAATGAACATTAAATAAATCATGGAAGGAGCCAGTTTTACCACTTAGCACGAATATCTGCATCGTATTTCCAAAGATAGGTGGTACATCGATTCGTTATCAGTTATCAGATAAACTCAAACTCTGCGGCGATAAGATGGCAATAAATGACGCTGATACCGATGTACCGTATTGTTTCAATTTCAATTTAAGTAATACTAATGAAAATATGAAATAAATTGACATTGGCGTTGGCGTTAAAAATGCTGATTTTGAAAACGATAGAACGCTAACAGGCATGTTTTTTAGTGTAAACATAGAAAATACCAAAGGTTGCATACCAAAATGCGGCATTTATGATTGCCATGTAAGTGATGTAAAAATTAACATAATTTATACTTTACTACGTGAATTAGGAACACTGAAATTAGATTATAAACTAACATATAATGTGAAAGAATGTACATTTTTTGTTCTTAGTCGTAATCCATAAAAATCGTGCAAAAAGCAATAATAAATTCCCTAAAACAGACCACTACAACGATCCAAAGTAGGTATGTAAAATTTTTCCTAAGGCTTCATTTACAATCTTCACGCGAGCGCTAGTGGAGTTAAAATGAGTGAATATATGAATGACAATGACTCGTGAGGTATTTTGTGGTGCTTTAGTGATAATATCAAATCGACGTAGCTTTTTGGTCTCAAAAATTCTGTTGAGATAGAGCTTAAAACATAGCCGAAGTATTTCAAATGGTTAAAAGATTTTCGAATACCGACTATAAGATAACGATGGAAAGATTATATTATTTGAACGGACGAATTTGTAGACCGCTAAGAACTGTTTGACTAAAATAAAAAATGCAGAAGCGTTAAAAATATGTTGTTTTAAAATGCTATATGATTTGCAAAACTCTTCATATGAAACGTTTTCAACGGAAGACCCTGAAAAACTTTTACACACGCAGAAGTAGGTAAAGTTAAAGCATAAATTTAAACTCAACTGCAATCAGAGCGATGCCGTTGCAAATTAAAAAAAAAAACAACAAACGATTCGTTCGCCTCAAGTCCAACAAGTGCAGTACAAAATACGTTTATAATTGCAAGCATCAAGGTGAAGCTAGACAATGATCATTGCCTCACCTTGGACGGCGAATGCACAATTGTAGCGGTTTTTGGTTCGAGTTGAACTTAACGAGCTCCGTATATACAGTGCGCTGGAATAATTTGAGTAACTTACGTCACTCGTAATATTACAGACATTGTTAGCGTATACGACATACGTATTAAAAATTTAACCGTAATCAACCTCGTCGCATCGCGTGTAATTGCTAAATCAATAGGTTATATTAGACAAAGAGATATTGGTTATATCGTATAGCAATTTGTCTTCAACTAATAAACAGTAATTAATCCTAGTACTGGAGATGACGATGGTTTTAAAATATTACGCTTACATAATTATTTTTATAATAACAACGTTAGATAAACTGGAGTATACGCAAGACAAGTCATAAGAAAATAAAGTTATCTGTATTCACATTCCCAATCCATTAATGACAAAAATCGAGCACAATGGTCTATTTTCGACAATATTGAAAGGGTTAATTGTATGTGAAGAAAGAGAAAATCTATTTTTAAGAGAAACGATGCAGTTATAATATGATCTGATACAAGCGAATAAATTGATAACTTGTAATAGACAACTACCTGTTAAACAAAAAAGCAATATTCGTTAAAAATACGAAGGCTTTTCCGTAGTGACTCAAGTAAATAATTAGACAACAAACATTACTAAAGCCGATGAATCAGCGGTTAAAATTATTGTATATTAGATTTCATTATGTGTACATTATACACGTCAAATAATGTAAAAAACGTTTGGAAATCACATAAAACATGTACATATTTGTAGAAGTCAGGCGGTGAATTACCAATAACATGTGTTTATAGACCCATTCTGGGGTAATTCCCAATTGTCATAACATTTTAAATGTACCTAATCGGAAATTATTAACTATTAAATAAGGACTAAGCAGTTACATAACGAACGATACTGGTACGATAACGTGTCCCCCATAATAAGTAAGGCAGACAATATCGTTTAGTATGCAAACGAAAGGTTCACGTGATGAGACCAGACGAACGGCTGATTAACCGACTGACTCATTGACGTTCAATTTAAATTACTCGAATCGGTATGACATCTCCCGTGTGAGCGTGTGACGTTTTATGAAGGACATCCGTCAATATAAAGTATCCAACACACAAAAGGAAATAATATTCATATAATAACTTAGACAAGATCAATGGCTGTCTTTAATGGAACATATAGTCTCATTTTAAAATTAGAAAGGGTTAAATGGTCTTTGAATTTTGTCAAAATTATGTATTAAAAAAATGTCTTAAACCTTCCCGAACACCCGAGAGGGAGTGGACTTCCAAAAGCAACGTGGTTGTCCAATATCAGGAAGGAACTTGAGGCTCTTCAATTAGATACAAAGATAAGCCAGGACAGAGCAGCCTGGCGCAAAGTAATACCCGATCGCGAAGAGGGAAAAAGGAAGACGAAGAAGAAGATTAAAAGTGAACAAAAACCCTATCGAATTTTTGATAATGACTTTAAGGTATCGCAGTGGATAATCTAACCATTACATACAGCTGCCTGTGGATTACTTCTTCTTTTAAGAATTTACTAGTTAAATTACGAATATACTCATTCCGTCAATGAGATTTTTAGCATCAATGTTAAATACTTGTAAATAAGTTAACCTCATTAACTTCATCAAGAAAGGCAGTAAGTGAGTCCGTATCGGGAGACGAAACCTTGGCATTGCCTTTGCATAAGAGAATACCTTCAAGTGCTAATGAGAAAACGCAAATCGTGACGGAAACTTAGCGAACGATGTTGTTGTAGTTCAAGGTAATATTTCCTTTAGAGAAACGTGTATTTTTCTTTCGTAATGTAGACGTCCGTCTACTTACTACTAACTTAAAAACAAATCTAACTGTAACTAAACACAAATCGTAACTATTGTTTTTGAGGGATAATCGATTAAATATGAGTTGCATAATACTGAAATTTTAAAGAGTTTAGTTGAGACATTATGTAAATCATTATCAGTAACAAAACCTATACAATTGATTGTTATTGTGATACCGAATACTAATTTCCCGTTTTATTTTTTATAAAGTTAGATGTTTAATATTATAACAACATGGGGCGATAAAACAAAAGAAAGTTTACGAGAGGTCATCAATTCATAATATTAAGTGATAGAACATTAATTAAGAATAATAAGAGAACCTAATTTGCAACTGAATAACGATACTACTAAATACTATATACTATAACTACTGCAATAACCGTCGCAGACGTCAATAACATTTGCAACGCAACAGCAATTGAATTGGAAAAAAGACAACGGGAAACTGCTGTATTCAGGCAAAGGACAGGTTAAAGTAAAGTCAATTAGGGAAGACCTACCGTCCAACAGTAGACCTGAAAATACTGATAAACGGAATAACAAATTCCCAAGAAACAACGCACATTTGAACGATAATCGATAAAACGTAAGGATTAATCTAATCCAATCATTAAGTGCGGCTAGTATTGAATCTCGGGCCTCGTTATCGGTGCTAAGGTCGGTCCGACCTCAGCGCGAGCGAGGGCGATCAGCTGACAGCTGTCACACCACATCTGATACTATTTAGCTGTTACTAGTTTTTATAAGGACGTTATTAAACTTAAATTCGGTGCTTGAACAGTTGTTGTGAAATAAATGGGCTTTCTGTAGTGCAATGGAAGGTTAAAATTTGAATATTTTAAGCAATCACGATCGGATTCATTTAATTACAAGTTTTTACGATAGTATGGATTGATTTGATTATGCTATAACTGATAAGACTCACGTGTGAATATCAATTGACTTCATAGTGGATAATAAATTTATTTTTGTAAAAACTATTAGATGTGAATGTCAAAACGTTCTATATAAGAAATGTGTTCACATATTCGATGTAGAGCAAGAATTATGTCACAGAAATAAGGTGACTATATAATCGGCGATCTAGGCAGAATTGAAAGTAGCTTAAAACACAAAAGCCAACGTTAACATAACAATAGTCGGTGACATCACCGAGAGACATGCTCCGTTATCATTATCAAGCGCTATCACCACAAAGACACTGATAACGGGTGTAACGACGCGATAACTACATAAGTGGCTAACACAATTGAACAGGTACTGTACGGCCAAGCCAATGTATACTCTGACACTCTTGGGAGAGAGTATGAGATGCTTGAAACAGTTAAATACCTTAAGCACGTTGTAAAATAACATTGCAATCTCAATAAAGGTTTTAACGATTGACGTAAAGTAAAAGGTGTTGATTTTAAAACAAGTGTTCAAGGAATTTAAAGAGAGCTAACACGTTAATCTACTACAGGTAAAGTTTAAATTAAAAATCCGTTTGTGGGTGTCAGTGGAAACGGAACGGAAACGAGACGACAAAAGAGTGAATAGGAACACAATGCCGTTGGCGTATCACGCTCAAATGAACCTCGTGATGATGTGAAATTAGGTTCAGGCGCCACTAATCCGCGAAACGGAAACTAATATTTAGACTAGAATTTCTTTTGTACACGTTTTTTGCTGTATAACCTAGAGCAGTTTTTAGCAAAATGTGCCAAAGTGGGCGATAACGCCCCCCTGTAGGGGCATGAGGCCTAGAGGGGGGCGGTAAGGGGCTCAGAAAAATTGAAGGGCGCTGATGTCCATGTTCCAGTGGCCACTTACCATCTGTGTTGTGTGCTCATTTGCTATTGTCAAGACATAAGATAATAGGTTAATTAAATTCCAGACGAAAGTATTATGTCATTAAGGTTTTTCAGTAAAAAAAAATGGGCGGCGCTACTAAATAATTGATTTTCAAAGTAGGCATTAGACCCATAAGTTTGGGAACGTCTGACCTAGAGCATCACAGCCGACATAGCAACCGCTTATGAACTAAAAACTAAACGTATTCTTTTCATCGACAAAAAAATACGAAACTAAAGAACAATACGAGTATTTCGAAAATGAGTCACGCATTCGTGTTTTGATAACAGCTGTACAACAAATACACCGTTTGCATTACAATTGAGGTGATAAATTAGTTTCAGTGTAAAAAAGTTGAGAAACAATACGTAGGGCATGTGTGAATGGTGAATTAGTTTTAGAATTAGATGTAATTGTTGGTGTATTAGTAAATAAATTTAACATATTAGTAAATGCATTTGGAAGTAATGATGAATCATAGGTACATTACCATGTTGACTTTAGGTTTATACGTACTTATGATAATGTTAAGTAATAAAAATTAAAAATCCGTACCTATGATAATGTTAAGTAATAAAAATTTAAAATCCGCACCTATGATAATGTTAAGTAATAAAAAATTAAAAATCCGTACCTATGATAATGTTAAGTAATAAAAATTAAAAATCCGTACCTATGATAATGTTAAGTAATAAAAATTTAAAATCCGTGCCTATGATAATGTTAAGTAATAAAAATTAAAAATCCGTACCTATGATAATGTTATTAAATAAAAATTAAAAATCCGTACCTATGATAATGTTAACTAATAAAAATGCATAATCGGCACGTGTATCCATAGAACTCGGAAAATACTCTTTGGATTGATTTGATCTTTTTACATATCCATATCAATATGCAATATTTATATAAGAGTATTTTTCTATATTTTTCATTCTCATACGATATTAATACAAGAACTCATCACAAAATTGTTATTGAATTGAATGCCATTTTCTTGGGAAACATTTGTACAATATAAAATTTATTTACTTCCCACAAGGCAGCGTACCCGGTTAGAGCTAATATGGATGTATTTATAGACAATCGAAATTAGTAGATTCACATCAATACAATTTCGTTCGAATTCATTTGTGTAATTGCATAAATTGTCTAAGCCATTAGCGTAAATCCCACGAGGTCACATGGGGCGATTAGTATACGGTTAAACTTGTTCACTTGCTATGGAAACAATGTAATAGCCATTAGTAGTAAAACCCATGGGTGCGGTGTAAACATTGGCTTAACATAATTTATGCGATATTGCGTTAAGACTACCAAGAAGCAATGGCTAACTTATGAGAATTGATTTAAAGTTTCGATATTTAAAATTAAATGCAATTTCTACACTCATAGCCTCACAGTAGGATTTTCTCCTGTGTCTTGGGTGCCATGGACACACAAAGACAAATACACAAACACCCAGACCCAGGACAAAATCCAAATTCATCATTCAGATATCTGTCTGGCCGGGAATCAAACCCGGGACCCACTGACCGCTTTGCCACGGGGGTCGTAAAAAAAAGACACATAATTCCTGATTTATGTATCGGCTTGACTGGCATTTGAACCTAATTATGATTTTTAATTTTCTACAATTGGTATATGATAGCCTCTTTAAATTAAGAATATTACTTTCCTTCATTTTACAGATTGTTTATTATTAGTTAAACATAGCTCTGTTTGTTTAAATCATGTATTTTCATTTAAACTTACAGGCTATCGCCATGTATAAAGATGGTGACTACACGCCCGAGGCGCTTCGCAATCTGAAGATTGGTTACGAGAGCCTTTTCATTGAGGTGCCCATTGTGATCCGGAATTCCCCTCTTACAAACATCATGATGTCGGAGCTGGCTGAGATGATCCCTGAGGAAGAAGGCTCCAAGTTCCTAGATTTAGGCACTGCCTCGGTACTTGAAGGTAATAATTCTTTTGACTTCTTGATTTTTTTGTTTATTGTTTGTAATAAACGTAGACATTGTCACCATCAAATCATAGTTTAAACATGGATATGCTTTAGTGATCAAGTTTTCTTTTTCAATATAAATCACCCACTATTCCTGACATTATAAAAATGATTTGATGAATGTAACAGTAATCATAATTTTTTACAGGTCAACTGCGTAGTTTGATGGAACGCGTCGATGAACTGAACCAAGAAGCAATCAAGTTCAACCGCTACCAACAGATGGTGGTCCGTCAGCAACAAGACAAGCACAGGTGGTTGCTCAAACGCGGTCAAGAGAACGCTGCAAGAGCGGCCAAGGATGAGCCTCCTCTACCTGAGGAAGATATCAACAAGCTCTTCAAACCCTTGCCCGTCCCACCGAGACTGAACCCGATGATTGTGGCTGGCCAGATCAACACATACAGCCAGCACATAAGCTCTTTCTGCTCGCAGAGTCTTGCTAAGCTCTACTTGGCACAAGCGCTTCAAAATGCTAAGGATAGCAAGCAAAACTAGCATTTGTATTACTAACAGGGAATACAGTTTTGGGATTAAATGCTGTAAATCAGTGATTGTTCAGCCCCAAAATTGTATGATCTGTGCATTGAACTGATAATAAAGGTGAATGTCACACTATTTTTCGTTTTTTCTGAACTGTACACTAAAATACGTTTTACTATATGTATAAAGAAACTGCCCAACGGATAAATGTATGAAAACTTACATCAAAGGATATTGCTATAAAAATTATATATTCCGTAATAAACTACACGATTGATTTTGGATTTTGTTACAATTTTTTTTTTATTTCCTAATCTCCCCTATTATTTCGAATTTCATTAATTTTTTTGTTGAAAACTAAATATAATTAATTTAAATTAATTGTTACATTTCTGATATGAACTTATAGGACGAATAGGATACATAGATGTAGGATCCTAATCCATGATCTAAGATCTAAGGGATAATATATAGAACATACATTATTGTTTAATTGACATTATTTAGATGCAACTAGTTTGGTTCTAAGGAGATTTTGTCCTAAAAATCAATTTATTCAAGTCATAGAGTTTAGGCTATTCTTAGGCTACGTACTTACGGAGCGGTTTTCGCCCGCGCCCGCCGCGGTTAAAGAACTGCGGTTTTATTTAGGTACATATTAAGTACCTTCCTTACAAAAATGTTATACTTTTTAATGCAATTTGAAGAAAATGAATGAACATGTACATGTAAATCAAAAGTCTGTTTGGAAAAGTGTGGTAGACAAAACAATAGGAAGCTTTTGTTACTTTTTGTTGTACAAAAATTAAAGTGACATTCAATGTATTTATTTTGGTATACCATTCAATTAATTTGTCAGGTCAATGACTGTACAATACATTAACATGATTAAATATTATTTATTAAATTCTACTCAAGTTTCTGAATGCAATTTAAAAGCGCCTGACACATTTTTAACATTCTTGTTTTGCTTTCCGGCAGCTGCGTACGTTTGCGTAATAACTTAATTATTCTAATTCATTCTGATTGCTTAGCAATGGAGCTTCCAGGTTTTTTACAACACTGCAAAGTTAGATTAACGCCGACAAAGCATAATAGGGATAACTGGTGCGATTGTCTCTTGATTGCCACAAATTGCTTCATCCTGGGTGCAATCCGCCCCTGGATAATTGGACCAATTTGTCCCGGTACTAAATTACGGTGCTTCCCTAATGTCCGTTAAACATGAGGAATCTTTGAAAACTCATTACGGTAGTAAATAGTTAATGTTATATCTACTGACATGAATATTAGGAACTTACCCCTAAGGTAGGGTTTTTAACGGGACTACGGATAGCTACGCAAATGCACTCTTTCGCGGTTCCGATGTCTCTTATTAGGGGAGGTACGTACCGTTGTCGTGGGCAGGGGCGGGTTTTCAATAGCCTACTGGCGACAAATGTCTATATCCGTCACTGGCCAACTCGCAATTAATGATATTTATGTTCATCAGCTCCTGCGCCTGAATTCAAAGCAAAATCTAACTGCTAAAGTATAAGGAGAAATCTATTGCGGTCGAAATTATAACGAAATTATTTTTATCCGAAGTTACCCCAAAGCACTTTACATGAGAAGTGAGAACATGTGTTACGTAAATATTCATATTGTTTTTAATTGATTTCATACCTGGATAAAAAGGTTTTTAGCATACCTAACCATAAGGACGGGAGAAAATCCTTCATGATAAATTACAAGTAAGTACCTACTCGAAAAGAGGACATGAGGTGTCTGTTTAGTTACTTAACTACATAATGACTACATAGGTGTCATAGGTAGTTTAGGTACCTATGGTTACACTAACGGTTGCATCTTTCGAATAGTAAACTACGCAACATTGCGTGTGAGGGCCGACATATTAAAAGGCTTTACTCTCAAAACGACAAATTTCATTTAATAAAGCCATCTCCGGACGGAAATGCGATGTCGTACACGAGACGACATTCGTGACCAATTTTGACCGTAATTAGATTATTACGAACGGAATTAGTGATCGAGGGATCAACCGCAATCTATGATGTTTTTATCTCATTATTTTTTGGGGGCGTAACTTAATATTTCTTGTATTATTACTCTGCATATCATATAGGTAGAGTCGGTTTTTCTGTCGTTAAAATAACTACGGTGTCGTAGGTAGGTAGGTACATCAATTTATTTGCAGGTAACTAGTTTTTAAGGAAGACAAAACTCTACATGCACTGAGTAGTATTGCCGAGAGAAAACAGTGTGTAAGAAATTATTTATACTTTTTATAAATATAATGTATGTAGATTTCTTTTTTGGATCTAGGTGTTTGTGTATTCGTCTGCATAACCACTGGGACACCTCTGACAAACTAAGCCAATGTGACTAGGTGTATATTTCATCCTTATTATATTTATGATCTTGGAGCCAAATAGTAACAGTACTGGTGAATCTTTACATTTAACCGAATCAATAAAAGACTGAAGGGATAAAATATCACACAAGCCTGTGCTATAGATTTAGTTAAGTCATAAGGTCTGAAAAACAAGGTGATAATGTTGCCATTCACACGCTCACTAAATGCTTAGTTTAAGTGTTGCCTAGTACTAACGGAGTCATTTTCCTTTCTGTTACGAAACGGTTGTAAATGACCACTTTGCGAAGCTTAAATTAAGTTCTAGCATTCATAAGCAAATGGAACTAAGTGGCTTTGGCACTAAACGGTGTAATAACATCGAGTTAGCGGGATATGTTTTGCATATTTTCCAAATTACTTCACGCGACCATCTTGCGTTTTGAAATAAATGGGAGGGGCGTAGACACGTTTGTGCCTACTACACTAGTTCCACTGTATTACTGTTAATCTTAGAGATATACTATGCACGGGCTGTTAATAGATATATAACTATGTATTTGATGTTTACAGCGTCAGACCTATTGTACGAAAGAACGAATGTTACAAATACAATTACATTAAAATATTTGAAAAAGTTTTTAGATTATTTTTAAATGTGAAATATAACTACTGGTACAGTGCAAAATGTTTTACATCTCTCGATTGCATAATATGTAATACATATGTAATACGAGTAACTATGTTGGTACCTCCTTATTATTTTGAACTATCTTAATGCCAATTTAAGTTGACCTGTACAGGAAAGCTAAAAACACCTATATGAGATAATGTATGTTGATCGCTCTATTAAATTAGATAGGTAGGTACAGTCTTATTCTTGACCTTAATATGAAATGACATGTTATCAATGAATATTCTGTTCTAATTTGAAAACAAGCTTATGATAAGCTCTAAGTACTTAATTCCAAAAGTTACTTAAGTATGCAAACAACTCCTAAAAGCAAGTTTTATAAAGGCTTTCAAACACAGGCTATAGGTGTAATAAGTATATACTTAACTATACCTACCTATATAAAGGCGAGTACCTACTCGTATAATTAAAGACATTTTTTGTAATGACTGAAGCTCATCTCATAGACTATATTTCTTACGCGTGACTTAAGCACCACTTATCTTCGCTTGTATATGAGCGGTTGGGTCCGAAGGATGTTCGATTTATTATCAACCTCAAATCGCTTCTGCTTTTAATACCATAAACGATCGAAACGATGCTTCGGCGCTCATACTTTTTGCAATCTCGCGATGATACCGTCGGCCACTGGTAATTTTATTATGCAAATGCGGCATAAAGTGTTGCCAGACATAATCGCTCAAATTACTATTACCCAGAGACAAGTGCGCGGGAAATGGCGCCGCTAAAAAATGGCGGGAACGTAATGCGCCGTAAGTACCGCAATCAGCTGATATTGACGGGCTTATTAAATAAGTGTTTTTAAGGCGGCGGAAATTAGTTTCGAAACTGGCCCTCGCTAATTTTGTAATAAGATAATAATATAAATATGGACGAGACAGCTCTCTTAATTAGCATCTAGGCAAGTTTTTGCCTGCATTATGGGTATAACCTTTGTTAATTATGGACAATTAACGTTTTATTGCTACATAAGGCAAGAAGGGACGTATTTTGAACCTTAGGTGCTTTTAAACAATCTACAGCCAATTTTAAAACGGTATTTATGTAGCGCTTAAAATTGAAAATATGTAAGTAGCTGCCTTCCTATAATTTTGCCAGATGTGGACTGCATTGGACAAGTTATTTCGTATAATCTCAGACACAAATTTACATAAAAATAGGCAAGATTAGACGTAAAATTCGTTACGAGAACATAGAATGGGAGGTGCCGTGGTGTTGTTGGCGTAAACAGCTGATGATACGAAATGTCGCGTACACTCCATCGATAACACCTTGATAACGTTTAAGTATTGGTTTTGGGGGAACTTAATCAAAACCGCGCATATTACAGTCATTATTCGAGCCGGGTTAATTTCAAAATATACGATAAAGGAGGCAAGAATAATATTTAAAGGAATTAGGCTGCCGGTGTGGAGGCGCAATTTGGAAGATTGCGAGCCGCCGAAGCTCGTTTTCTGTGAATTTTTTAATTAAATTACGAGCCAGATGCTGTGAAGAGACGGAACGTTTACTGGCGACCTCACGTGACCTTCGCGTACCGCTCCCTCGTAACTTTATTGGCCTAGATTTATATGTTTGCTAGAGATTTATAGAGACGAGGCAACAATACGTTAGGTACAACGGATATAAGTACCTACTTAGTAGGTACGTAATACGGAAATTATGACCCATTAATGTTCATTTACTCAAATGTCGTACTGAGTGGTGAGAGTACTGAAACGTATATGTTAGTTTGTTAATTAAAACAATAATTACCTATGTAATAATTAATATAAAGAAAATTTTTAGATACGAAAACTAGAATTCTAGACATCAAAGTAGAACTGTAAATATTGTAATTATGTAGTGTCCCAACCCCATTTACCTATCTAGTTAAAATTACATTTTCACTTTATTGTCTCACGAATTTTGCTTTGATAGATACTTGTTAACGCAATTAAAATATCTACTTTATTATTACTAAAACTTCGGTTGTAGACAACTACAATAATAATTATGAGTTACAGTCGATAAAGGGTTCATTAATTCATAAATTCGTTGCAGACAGACATTTATCAATCTCATGTTAATTCAAAATTTCATCAGCTGGTAATTGGCGCCGTGCAAACGAGAACGGCCCACGTATTGTCAAAGTGTTATTGTCTGGAACCCTCGAAGTTCATACTACTGTATAATAATAATATATTAGCAATTATTATAGTAACAGTATTTAATAATAGCAAAAGCTCCCATGGTTAAGCTATGGATGAATTTAAATTGTTTTAAGTGTTGAAAATTTTACAAAAACTTATCTGTTGCGATTTTATACGTCTCTACCACATGGTATGTTTGTGATTTCAAAATAATATTTTTTTCTCAATGCATATTAAAGTATACACGATACCTATAACGAAAATGCAATTAAAAAAATGTTTCTGTGTCTGTCTGTTTGGTTGAGGTAATCTTCTAAACGGCTGGACCGATTTTGACGGGACATTCACTGGAAGATAGCTGAAGGTCTAAGGCGTTACATACTAAGCGTACCTGTATCATATATTAATTTAGGCAGGTAGGTACTACTGGAAATTTAAAACTACTTGCATGGTTAAAACTGTGTTTAAATGGCTTCAGATGTATGGCTTTAAATGAAAATTAAAAGATGGGAAAATAAAGGATTATCAACAATTAGATAGAATTAGTTATAAAATATCACGAAAGTTCGCTATTAAATCCGCGTAAAAATGTTTAAAAACAAAATCCACATACACAAGTTTTTCGTCGCAGACAACCAACGGCCTGTAGATGCAAAAGTACGAAACAGCTCATACATAAATCCGTCAAGCTAACACGATAACTGGCGAAATGATAAACCGAGCAGAGCTGCATATTTCACGCGGAGTGCACATTCATCGACTCGGATACAATTATGTTGCCTAGTTATCTACATTAATAATTTTTAGTGTAGCAACTTTGCATTTGTTCAAAATTCACAGTTGGCGTTTTGTAAAGGCAGGTAACACTAACAAAGCTCTTTGTACCGGACAGTGGTTCTATATGTAAGCATTTATATGCTACTTTTGTAGTTTGGGGCAATATTAAGTAAATAATTTCATTAATTCTTATGGAGGTATAACAGATATTGTTTACAGTTAAAAATATATTACATACTTTTGTCAGATTTTTGTTGTATTGTAATAATTTTTTTCTATGAGTCTCTAGGTAGGTAATCTACCTAACTTCACTTAAGGTTTAGTTGACTGTCAATCTTAATCAATCACACATGTTTTCACTACCTATTTGTAAATTAAAAAGCAATAAAATTTTATACTCAAACTTCACGTTACAAAATTCTGCCTGCCACTTGAGCTGCTAATTAAACTATGTAATTAGAATTTAATGTAGAAACATTTAAATTATAATGTTATAATTTATCTACCAACTCGTACTATGTGGACAATCTATACAAATAAATAAAATTGAAGTGTCTGTTTGTAATTTCAAAATATATATTTTTTATTCAATGCATATGAAAGTATACACGACACCCATAACGAAAATGCAATAAAAAAATGTTTGTCTGTCTGTTTGGCTGAGCTAATCTTCTAAACGGCTGGACGGATTTTGAAGGGACTTGCATTGAAGGATAGCTAAAGGTCTAGGGCGTACCATAACTACTTTAATTTTGGAAAAAAACATTAGCGCGCGCTCCACGCGCATGCGCGCGCCGTCGCGGGAGAGCGGGATGACATTTATGTTTAGATAAGTATTCTTTTTTACTTTCTTAACGCGGGTGAAACCGCGGGGATCAGCTAGTTTGTTAAATAAATCATTTTCCTATTTGTGAGAATATTAAAGATGGTCGAACAATTTGCCTGACAGTTGGAATTGGGTCCCGAGTTTCTCCGAATGTTCTCTGTTCTTCGTAAAATATTTATAAATTGGTCTGATAATCAGCTATAATTATTGCATACCTGTTCGATTCTTACGAATGAGACCTGTCCATGAGGTCGTATTGCGCACTCTTTAATTATCATTCAATTATCTTTTATTTATTTAATGAACGTAATTACATGCTTTTAATAAGTACCTACCTAGTTGGCCAACCGCATTGGTAAACCATGGTAAATTTAAGTCGAGCCTATTGAGGTAAATTGTGATATTTACCTTTAAAATATTTTGGCATTAAATCTTCAGAGATTAATAATAACTCGAAAGCATCGTGAGGAAACTCACATGCCAGAGTCTTTAAATAATTTTCTTAAATATAATAACTGCCGTAACACATTTAGGTTTGATGGCAGATTGGCGGCAGTGACACCACGAGATAGAACTCGTCTCTTCAATATCTTCCACGACAGCGTGTATTGGAACTAGATTGATTTTATTGTGTTATTTATCTAGATTAAGTATAAGGTACCCAATCTATTTTTACTAAAATATTGGTAATCTGTGAGCGGCTGGCAGCGATTCCAATTAACCATTTTCTCGATACGCTGTAGTTTTGACTTAAGTGATCATAAAGCATCGGTGGTACAGTAGCTGATAACTTACCTTTCTTTAATAAGTACTTTTCTGTATGTCGGCGAGAAACCGATTAAATTGCTAAAACGTGAAGACGTTAAGAGATGTTAAGAACCTCAACGTGTCTTTGGGAGGGCATAAATGTAGGCATAGTCTAGTCAACATAACCTAACCTATCCTAACCTGACCTTTCAGCCATTTGTAGTGCACTACTGGACGTAAGCCTTCCTAATTGTGGTTTTTCAATAGTCATCGCATCTAGCTCGCGTGTTGGTGACAGCAGTAATGAGATTATCAATCTGTAGCGTGATAAAACAGCGTGCAATCAACAGCCTGAACATATCGTGCCGAGTTTTCTGATCGAATTAAACGTTATTATAGTTATTTCATTTTATGTATAATTAAGACTTTACTGTTTATTGGCGTATTACAAGTATTAATAAACCATTTCCCTTATACATACAATTAAAATTTCGACCTATCTAAGCTTAGGTACCTACCTATACTTATGGCATAGCCTTGAATATTCGGTTTATAATTAGTTTAATGGGAAAATTATCCATCTATAGACGTAGGTACGGATACGGAACATCAATGAAAAATCTTTAAGTAGGTAGATACATTATCTTCTTAGTTTACTCGTATATCGTTTAGGTTGCAACAAGTCCCTTAATATCATAAGCTTATGAAGGATAATGGAAGTACCTTCCATAAGGTTTTATGGGCTCGAGTAATTTTCTTACTATGTTGGTTAAAAGAGCCAATACTTTGATGGGTTCTTTACATCGCTAGTTTATTAAGTATCATGTTATGGCGGTGAAAAAAATATAGGTACCTAACTAAGCCTTTTTATTAAATACAAATAAAATTATATCATTAAGATGTATAATTATATTTTATTAATTGCATCCTTGTTGTATTTTTTTCAAATGTAGTTATACTTGAAAGGTTTTTCGTATGTATACCTACTTTTAAAACAGTACCTATTCTTATTATTAAACTAAATTAACTAGTAGGTTTCAGTTTTGGTTTGGGAGTACGAGAATTTAATGTTTAATGCCGCCATATTGTAAATGAAAATATAAATAATACGTAGGTACGCCATAAGAAGAAGAATTTAGATCAATATCCACCTTTTGCATACAGAATTCTCATTTCTAATCAAAGGCGAACGGTCTCGTATTCAATAATGTTTGAATATTGACGTACTATTTAATACTTGATTTTGTTACGCTATATGTAAGCTATAAGACTAAGATTGCGTTCTAGCATAGAGATGCAAGTTCATTGCATTTTTTATTTCATTTTCGCATTTACACGACCCTCGGAACTGCGAGAAACGGTCGATTAATGCGGAGATATCAATTTGTTCGCAGTGGGATTTAGCGATTCGTTGCACGCGTTTCGCACTAGTGTAATGTCATAATGAAAGGTTAAACGAACGTTTGGGACCATAGAGTAGATGTTGGGTAGAACTGTCGTCTACTATGTTAGGGAAATTCTGAATGAAAGTTCAAGATTTACCTGTGTAAATTCTATTCCCAATCGTTACATTCTGTAATGTAACGATTGGGAATTTCAGTATGCATTATTTGTGTATGATGAGCAAAACATCATTACTATACTTTATTGTAGTTAATTCTAACAAGGATTTTTAAAAGTGTTATAAGTATTGTGAATTGCAATTTGCAATCCAACGAGTTCACTTTACACAATGATGTTTGTAATGTTTGTATTTGTAATATTACAAGAGGGCGTAGAGTAACTGTTAACAAGTTATAACATTAGTAACATTTGTGCAACCAGCGTGTAAACCTCTGCTATTGCATAAGTATTGCAGCAAAAGAAACATTTCCGATATTGAAGTATATATGAAATGTCCGCAAGCGGGTTGCAAAGATGGCCACTTGATGATGAGTTGCCACCGTCAGATATCCACAACTTGTCAATGTACCCCTCGAGAGACCTGACGTCGTTCCATGAGACTAACAATATTCAAGATATCCACAATTTGTCAATGTACCCAACCTCAAGAGACCTGTCGTCGTTTCACGAAACTAACAGTATTCAGCGTCTAATTGATTTCTCTTACTATGGTTTCACACAATGCGAATCTTAATCAATGTTCGCACGTCGTAAGTACTGACCATAGGAACTCATCACGATTCCATCCTACAGTAGGTGCCTAATAATCACTAACAAGTGAATTGTAGAAACGTTTTTCTTACAATGTTATAACACATACCCTTTGCGCATACAATGTTTGAAACTTACCTTACTTGGGGCAATCGATGCATCGTGCATCGCGATTCTTAACAAAAAATGGCTAAAGTGATGTAAAGTTAGTAAACCAATAAACATATTTTACTGCATTCCTTTTTATGTCAATTTCTGATCACGTAAAAAAGGTCTTCAATCTTGCCGGCTGTTAACAGTCGCAGATTATGTAGTTACCTACATAACTAGAGAACCAGCTAGAGACTTCCTAAAGAGAGTCCTATTTCTCAAATTTAGCCAATGTATGTAAAATACCTACGTAGCTAAGTACCTACTTCATTTTATATTTTAAGGTTGATGTCCGGAATTGTATTGTCCGGATGTATGAGCAGTGATAGCCTGATCGCGTAAACTTGGCCTCTCAATCGGGAGATCGGAGGTTCATATCCCAGGCAGGCACCTTATTAATTTATGTGTGTCTTAGAGTTTAATTATCACTTACTTTAACGATGAAAGAAAACATCGCGAGGAGACCTGCACATCTGAGAGTTTCTAAAAAGTTTTCAAAAGGTGTGTGAAGTCTATCAATTCGCACTTGGCCAGCGCGGTGGACTAAGGCCTAAATCCCTCTAATAGTGAGGGGAGACCCGTGCCCCGCAGTGAGAAGATAACGGGTTGACGACGACGACGTTCGGAGGTGAACCGGATTCAGAACTCTACCTAATTCTCTTTGTATTTAATTTTTATCGATTACAAGCTTCTCCGTCATAATATGTTTATGGTGAATAGGCGTAGGTATTCATGATAGTCATATGAACGCCTTAAGCTAGTAACGTATTCGTGTTCAAAGACACTTTATTCATATAATGGTTATACATCCAATTAGCATGGAAATGAGAGCAAAATAACGATTCGAAATGTTAATTACTTATCGCATAGGTGATAAAGTTTGATTAAGCGCCGATGCATCGCTTATCGATCACTGAATAATTTGCAGGTCTAGGTGTCTCGCTGACAAGTTGTTGATGGCAACACCCTTCAAAGGGTTAAAGATAAAAGGCATCATAATTAATTTAATATTTATTAGTATGTAAACGACTTGAATCATAATTTTAAAATAGGCATTAGACCGTTTATTAGATCCGCTGCAGTCGTTTACATTTTACCCTCCGTTTAGGCTTCCTTGACATTCATGCCTCTGATGTTCTGATCGGTTATCTGCCCTCTTATATAAGTCTTAGGGTCTTCCTTTTACTCCTCTACATAGTTCAACAAAGAATTCGGTCAACCCATTACCACTTTTTTATTAGGACTTATTAAATACTAGATGATTCCCGCGGTTTTATCAGCGTTTGAAAAGTAAACTAATAAACATGTCGCGAGATTGACACGGCAATAAAACAAAATAAATGTATCCCACGGGAACCGCACATTTTCCCGGGA
>DWPV01000570.1:0-27433 GCA_018251915.1 Urbanus proteus proteus | reverse complement strand
GCTTGCTCTTGCTGCTGGTCCTCATGTGGCTGAGGGGTAAGCCGCCCGAGCGAAACAACCCCGTACCCACCCTTCGCTCCATCATGCTTCTACTGAACAAAACTCTACACGAGTAACCCAGTAGCTAGACCCATTATCATAAGACATTTGACTAGGTAATTCCCGGCAGAATCATTAAACAAATATATTTCGAGTGATAAAACTCATCCATGTATGTATGTATGTATGTATGTATGTATAAAACAGTAGAACTCCATCATAGCATCCAAAGTTAGTGGTTCATGAATGATACTAAAATTATATCTTCGGCAAGCATGCAGGTAGTTCGTATTATTTTACTCAATTAAACAATCACTCATTAAAAATACGAGTAGAGTTTAAATAATTACATACATTTTTAGTTCACTAGCTAATAGAGGCATTTATCATTGTCCTGTCGTTGTCATCAAATGAATGAACCTACATACATAATCAACATTTAATTTACGAAATTCACGTGTAAATAATATGCCTATTTTATTTGAATTCAAAAATATGGTACGTAACTTTAGAATTAATAGATATTTGTGACTTCATAAAACCTCCATATATGTACGTAAATACATATATTAATATTTATTACACAGTAAGTAGGTACTATTTGAAGATCTTTTAACTGCCTTCTATATGTTAAACATTGCAGTCATACACAGACAACGTGCTCCCTGCATTGTTCTAGAAACTAGAATCTAGGACGTCTAAATGTAGAGCCTAATTCTAGGTTATATTCTTATTAGACTTTATTTTGCTGTATTAACTTCTTATTGCAGTGAGTAGCTACCAACACATTAAAATTATAGGTCAATTATGATACTTCATCACGCCTCTATACAAAGTGACATCAAAGGTTTTGAAGTGGGTGTTCAGAATGGAGTGTCAAAGATCAGTGACAAAAAGAATGCGCTTTTGAACAGTAGCAATTTATTGGGAACCGAAGTCAAGAGTATCATTCACCAGATAGCGACAAGCATTACAGTTAACGAGAGCTCTTCAAATAACTGATACTGTAGTTGGCGCTTCATACGGTTAAAGCAATATTTTCTTTATACACACAATTGGCAGTTAAACTCTTCAGTTAATAAGCTTATGAAGTACCTTTTCTACTTAAAACGTAGATGTTTCACTTTCTACTGTTGGATTATTTTGATAGGTTTATTGTCTTAGAATGATTAAAAGTTAGTTACTTAGCATTTATTTTAAATACATACACCATGTATTTTGAACTTAGTTAATGAAAGTGAATGCCTTCCTTATATGTAATGTGCTACCATCGAGATTTTAATTCAAAAGAATATCATATCAACCTGGTCATTTTTTTAAAAAAAAATAATAAAATTAATGAAAGAAAACCTACAGAACTTTCCAAAATAAAACGAAACCTACCAAAAATTTTAATGTAGGTGGCGTTGATATAGTAGACTGTAATATAACAAGAAGGTTGAACGTAATCTATTGGAGGATCTTTAATTAAAATCTTAAGATGATTAATAGAGTCACTTCGTGATATTGAATCTATTATACGGCGCTCGGTTTATATAGGCTTTACCTACTCAAAATGTACATTTTGGATTTGTTGTCATTATGGGATCATATATGTATTAATATTGTTGTATAATATAGTAAAAAAGAAGCTTTAATTTTTTATCTATATGGTTTACTTAATTATTATATTTTAAGCTTTATTTATATACTTATATTTTATTACATTTATATATTAAATATACGAATATACCCTCAATATTTATTTTTAATTTTTGACCAGAAAACAAAAAAGAACAGTAATTTTAATGAATTATCATGATTATTCATTGCAATAATTGGTTGGAGTAATATCTGATTCCCCTTTCAAATCGACTTGTAAACGAATTATTAATTCGTAATGAAAATTATATAATAAATAGCATTGAATGGCAGTATTCGATTATGTATCGACGAACTACATAGAAAACTAAAAACAACATAATTCTCAGCTCTACATCAGTCATGCCATGTCCATACTGCAATGATGATTACCATATCATTATCGAATATCATGCATACTTTTTTTTCATGCATACTTGGCATCACTACATAGTTTGCTAAAATACGGTACTTAGATGAGTATAATATGAAATAGTTCCAGTAGAATACACATCCATAACAAATAACAAGTAGTGTATACTTTTTGGCATCGGTCAATAATACTATATGTCACTTTTGATTAAAATTGGTATAATTATGCTAAGCAATACAATGGAACTCAAATTCATTAATCTATAATTTTTATAGTCCCTAAAGAATTACTGAGAAATACTATTCAATTATTTAGATTATTATTATTAATTGTTTAGCTATTATTTAGCTTCATGGTTCGAACACCTCATGTATATACTACAGTTTACTTTGAAAGAAAAATATGTTCCAAAACTGTTACTAATACGCTAGTTTCAGCGTTACATTTAATATGTTACGGTGATTGCGTCCCTAAACTATATACGAGCTTTAGCTGTATTAATCCTTTAAACCTCTTAGTATGCTCTGCCGATTTGCTACGTTAATGTAAACCTTTCATTAACCCATTCCTATCATATGGCTAAATAGTCTACGATGTTTACCCACTTTTCAAAATTGGCTTAAAAAGCATTGGCATGTAAGCTTTTTTAAAAAATATCTTTCGGCATGAACATAATATATTTTTTGACTTCAACATTCAGCACTGCTCAACAATATCAAATTTGATTTCTGCCTTGAATATCTAACCTGAACCGCCAATTAGGCTAATCAGTTTTCTATTTAAATATTCTTTCATGCCTGGTTATTAGTAATTAACGAATTAGCGGATACTTATATCCGTCGTTAAATTAACATTTCAGTTTATTTTATACGATGCATTTATTAACTAAATTACTCTTCATAAGCAATAGTTAAAATTTAGAAAATCGTTTGACAACTTCGCCTTACATTTTAAGTTAGTTAAAGTAGAAAAAACTAGCTCTGGCTAACGGTTCAAAGTCATTCACGGTATTAAAGTTCAGCCTTCGTTATGTCTCACTACTGAAGCTTCTTAATAATAAATAAAATAATAAAAGTATTAAATCAGATTAATAGTTTTAGAATCCGTCGATTACAAACAAACAAATGTTTCCTTTTTGTAATAACATAATATGTAGAGTTACATCTCTATATATTCATTGCTACAGACTCGACCGATTGGTTGGCAGCAGTCTTACGACCTCCCCTATGCTCCCGATTCCTTTAATAAGAAAATCAGAAACTACCGCAATGCACTGGAAGCTGGGAGCTTTTATCTTCGCCTCGGGGGAGAGTAACACATCTGCAACCATACGTATTCTGTTTGTGGTTAGATCACTTACTGTCAAGAGGATTCTGTTTATATGCAACTTCGTTTGAATAAATCAGTCTGTCTTAAAATAAAATAAGGTTGAGTTGATTCTACTTGTAAAAACAACTTTTCTACTTGAGTTGATTCAGTTCTTTTACTTGAACTTGCGGTTTCAATCTTGGCTACGTTAAGTAGGTACCAAAACAGCTCCTTACCTACTGAATACTTAGTTATTGTAGCATTATTACAACATTTATGAGTTTTGAATTATTCGTAGACTACGGCAGCGTACCTATAATATACCTGATTGCTAAACAATTACAGGTCCCGGAACAAAATCAAGATAGTTGACAAGATAAAAATACTAAAAATATTTCATGAATAATATGCACCAATCTGTCATAAAACTCGCATAATCTTAATTTTCTTATGTGTATAATACAATAATAGCTAGAAACTGTACCTAGTGTAATATACCACTTTAACACATACCGACCTATTGAAATTAAAATTAGTTGTAATTGCGTGATGCATTTACTGATTTCTTTTCATTTATCGACATATTACTACATTGTGTGTCATAGCTTTTTAAAAATGAAGGATCGATGTTCATGTTATAGAGTCATATTTTTATTGACAGTTTCTCAATAAAACTCTCTTCTCCCTAGTCCCTCTTTATAATCTCCCACTATACAAAGGCTGCCGATATTAATTCAGTTTTTTCTAGGGGCGCGATGTGGGTACCACGAAAAGCGGTTACTGCACCATCTCCTAGACCACTACAATGTGCTGGAGCGGCCCGTGGTCAACGAGAGCGACCCGCTACAACTCTCCTTCGGCCTCACGCTCATGCAGATCATTGACGTGGTAAGAAAACAAGGAGGTAGATAGCTTACTGCTCCAACTTCTACACCACTGCAATGTACTGGAACAGAACGTGGTCAACGAGAGCGACCCGCTACAACTCTCCTTCGGCCTCACGCTCATACAGATCATTGACGTGGTAAGAAAGCAAGGTGTTAGACAGGTTATTGCTTTATCTCCTCGACCACTGCAATGTGCTGGAGCTGCCCGTGTTTAACCGGGGAGTTACCACTGCCAATTGCCAGTTGAACTTTGTGTATTTCAGGCGTAGATCAGTTCTTATGTTTCGTTGGAAGGGCGTGATTGATCTCATCTATCCATAACCATCTTATTCCTTAGGCACTCCTAGCGACGCATCTGTGATTGACTTCAAATAAAACCTCTGTCCTCTATGATACAGGTGACAGTGACCTTACCATTAGGTATAATGTATGCTCGTTTGCTAAGTTCTTGTTATTCAATGAAGGGAATGTATGTATATAGCTTTTATGGCTAACGAGTCTAACAGCTCATTTGTAACCGACCTTAGCTAAGACTTTAATCCCATCTGAGGATATAACAGATGTCTTTGGCGACATTGACTATCGAATGGAGTGAATTCTAGTTTTTCAATAAAATATATTGGATTGGCTTCAATATCAACATTATTATTTTTTTAAAATATCAATAATATATTATAATAATTAAGAATTAAGTCAGAACTAAGCCTACAAGACTTTACAAAATTATTATAAGTTTCTATGTATGATTAGATCAAATAAAAACATATATTTTAATATCAATAGCAAAATAACGCATTTATCTGTTACTTTTAATAATGTTACACTTTCTTTTCCCAGGACGAGAAAAACCAGCTTTTAATTACAAACATCTGGCTCAAACTGGTGAGTACTTATTGGAGTCTTCATCATTAAATATAATCGCTAACAATCACAATCTCTGACGGCACTTCTTAAAGTACCGCGAATTTCATTTCTAAATAAAATATAGATAGCTACTGATTGATGGTAATTAGTTAATGATGAATACGTAAATAGCACTATAGACATTTTTCGGACACTGATTACAATTGAGGTTATTTTAATTCTCGAGCATTGCATTAGCGTAGACCTCAATAGGCCTTGATAACTCATTTTTAAATCAATATGCTCATAAATATTTACAACCACGAGTTTTGATTACTTTTATAGGTTGAAAAAAATATTGATTGATACTACTACATTAATATTCACTATTTTTGGGAGCACTATGTCAATTGCGATTCTATCTGATAGTGTTCTGCTAGGTTTACATTGGAACTCTGGAAAATGACAAAAATACTAAATTATCGACATCGATTCTTCCGGCAAAGTGTTCACTTTTAAATCTATGTAAAGTACATAATTAGGTATATTTTTTAATGATTGCAGACGAGAAAGATTCAAAGCCTTAACGTTTTGTCACAAATCAATCAAAAATCTTTTTTGTATACTACGTTGTTTGTGGAATCTAAATCTATATAATACCTTAGTCACTTCCTAATGAAGTAATCGATCGATCGATCGGGGGACGTCTTACCTTCCCGGGTCTCACATATGCTTCGGCAATGTTACCGTAAAGGTTTTTGGATAAGGAATTTCGGGCCTCGAGGATACCCTCTTTACCCGGGCAGTTCTCAGGTGGTCAAATACCCCCCGGATCCTACAGGCACTCTAAATAAAAAAATGAATCATTACAAGTAAGGGCATTCTAAATATAAAACTATTGTACACAGGAATGGAATGATATGAACTTGAGGTGGAACACTTCAGATTTCGGCGGGGTCAAAGATTTGCGAGTACCACCGCACAGGCTATGGAAACCGGATGTTCTCATGTATAACAGGTACTTCATCAATTTATCGAGATGTTAATGATTTTCTTAATGATAAAACAGCATAGATTTCAAACGATTCATTAGTTGAAACGTCTCTTTAATATCACAGCTAATTAATTGATCAAGAAACGTACAGTTAATTAACTTCAGAATTTATTTAATACGTTGTCATTTATTACTCGTCTTATCTTATCGTAGTTGTAAATGCTAATAAGATCTTATTTTTAGCGCGGACGAAGGATTTGACAGCACATATCCTACAAACGTTGTGGTGCGAAATAACGGGTCATGCCTATATGTACCACCAGGCATATTCAAAAGCACCTGCAAAATCGACATCACCTGGTTTCCTTTCGACGATCAACGATGCGAGATGAAATTTGGCAGCTGGACTTACGACGGATATCAAGTAACTCATTGTTGCTACATTTTATTTTGTATCTTATCCCCAGCAGATAAGATTGTTAATGCGTATGTTTTTTTAGCTGGATCTTCAGCTACAAGATGAAGCGGGCGGAGATATCAGCAGTTTTGTCACGAACGGTGAATGGGAGCTAATAGGTACTGTTCACATCGATCCTTCGTTTGTCAAAATTACTTTGCCTGCTTTAAGACATTACAATTAGCCATTATATGCCAACAGGAGTGCCGGGCAAACGCAACGAGATCTACTACAACTGTTGCCCCGAGCCGTATATAGACATCACGTTCGCGGTAGTGATCCGACGGAAAACGCTTTACTACTTCTTCAATCTCATCGTTCCTTGCGTGCTCATTGCCTCTATGGCGCTATTGGGTTTTACACTGCCACCGGACTCCGGCGAGAAACTATCATTAGGTATTTGAAAGTTTGGATAAACGATTTGTCGCTAACTATCCAGATCTATAAATAATGTCAGTAATAACTAACATAACTACATAAATTAACTATAATACTTTAATTATCAATAAGTACTACTGTCGAAACTTTAATACAGTAAAGTATATTTTAAAGAAAAAAAAGTGAAAAAGAACATATAACTATTTTTTTATATCAATTAATTGTCATAATTGATTTAGACTTATAATAGATCGATCGTCAAATATAAATAACGCTAATATTTTTATTTTCTTTGAAAGCTATGAAGCCAAATACCTTCTTTTCTATAAGTACGAACTCCTTCCAGGTGTAACCATTTTGCTGTCACTGACAGTGTTCTTGAACATGGTAGCGGAGACAATGCCAGCGACGTCGGACGCTGTACCGCTTCTGGGCACCTACTTCAATTGCATCATGTTTATGGTAGCCTCGTCAGTAGTGTCCACTATTCTGATTCTAAACTACCATCATCGGCACGCAGACACACATGAGATGAGCGACTGGGTGTGTATTGAAGTCAAACATTTATTATGAGCTTTTAATCTCGACTTTTAGAACCAATCCGACCTATAAATACTTGACCAAGTCTTATAATCGACAAAAACCTAAAAAAAACCTAATAGCTGAAGAAAGATCAAAGAAGAAAGTCGTCATGACGATCACACTACACTACACTATAACGAAACTCCAAAATATTAATCGTACAAGATAACAAAGATGTTTATATTTCAGATACGAGTGGTATTTTTGTATTGGCTGCCGTGGTTCCTACGCATGTCCCGGCCCGGCTCGGCCACCACTCCGCCACCAGCTCGGGCGCCTCCTCCGCCGGACCTAGAGCTACGAGAGCGATCCTCTAAGTCGCTACTTGCTAACGTGCTCGACATCGACGATGACTTCCGGCATGCGCATGCGCAGCAGCCACCCTGCTGCCGATACTACAGGTCCCTCGACGATCTTCACGAACACTACTCGCCGTAAATAGCACGGTTACAATATTAATCCCCCGCCTCGAACGTTCCGCAGTAACCTGGCCCTTATCGCTAGACTATCATAAAACATTTCAATCTAGTTACCGTGGTGATTACATTACAGTTTAATTACAATTGAATTCTTAAGGATCTTGGGTCAAACATTTCACTAGTTTTCAGCATTAGTCCCGTAGTACCCTACGATCCTATTGCCCAACCCATAGTAACTTAGAATCTATTTGTAAATGGTAAGCTACAAAGAGCCGTTTGTTTCAGGAGTGGCGAAGAAAACGGCGCGGGCTTGGCCGCTCACAGCTGCTTTGGTGTGGACTACGAGCTCTCGCTCATTCTTAAAGAGATTCGAGTCATCACAGATCAAGTATTGATATTTATTCAATTAACTCCATACGTTCAGTCAATTAAATAAAACAGTCGATATTTAAGACGATGTCTTTTGTTACAGATGCGCAAGGATGACGAAGATGCGGACATTTCGCGCGACTGGAAATTCGCCGCCATGGTCGTGGACAGACTGTGCCTTATTATCTTTACCCTGTTCACAATCATTGCCACGCTAGCCGTGCTTCTGTCCGCGCCACACATTATGGTGTCGTAGCGACCCGCCCGCTTGCGGCTACGCATGCGTAACGTTCTGTGATACCGCAAATACTTGTTAAGTTGTGATGTGCGAGCTGGTGTGGGCGCCGACGCCGCGGCGCTGGAGTTGCCGCCGCCTGCCTCGTCGCCCTCGCCCCCTATAGAGATAAGTTACCGCTGACTGCCATCCCTATGCGCTCAACCGTATACTGCCTATCCAGGTATCCTATCCTTATACCTTTCGAGACCTCCTCCTCAGCGGCTCACGCACATATTCCTCAATATACGAACATTTTTTAATGTTCTCTTAAGTTCGATGCATGCAAATATGTGTAAATAATGAAAAGCAAATCATAACGTCTCTTCAGTTGTGATGAGTGGTTCCGAATAACGTTCTGTCATGGGTCGGCAGAATTAATATAATGACCAACGTCGGCAGTAAGTGACATATCTGGCGCCGGAACCCACGGCATGGCTTTTAGGAGATCCACGCTAGAATAGTCGCCGCTATGAGTATCAAGGGCCACACGCGGTGAACGTGGTCGGTTTGAAAAATTTAGCACAAAAACGTCTTCCTTCTTACCGTTGATACGACCTGTCGCATATTAAATTAAAAGTTTGTTAGATTTTTCTTGAATCTAAAACCAATGTACAATTTAAGATTTGGGCAGTAAAACGTTAGCCCTTTGTTTTCTTCTTATTCGATTCCGTGAATCGTGGTTATGATCCCTAAGTTTATTTTCAGATGTATTTGTGTCAGTAGGTAGTATAGAACTTTACAAACAATGTTGATTCAATTGGTACAGGTTGTGATATGCCTCGTTGTGAACGGGTCGATATTGTTATAAATGGTAAATATCCATGGCTATAGCTTAATAAAACGTTCGTTAAAAGTTGTAGTTAATTGAAATATTATTTTATTAAAATCATACCTAAATCTTTCGGAACAACTTATACAATATTATTGATATCACGTTTGTACCTACTTACTTCTTTCAATACATTCATAATGCTGAAACGATAATAGCTTTTTCAATATTTTACTCTTTCAACGATATCAACCGAAGATATGATCATACTCTTGACTCTAAGACATTATTAATTTTAATGGTCCATTAACAATATTCAACTCTGTTTCTTGATATTTGTGGAAGAAGTATTTATATGGACTGATTTATTCTGATTGGAATAACTGCGTAAGGAGCCTTCACTGGCACTAACAATGCTCGGCATGTGTTATAAGAAGTGTACTACATTAATAATATGCGTTGCAAGTTATTGTACGACTATCAAAATTTATATTGAAGAATGCGTAATTTTTAATGCGTCATATCAACCAATCCTACCACTATTCACCAATCATTAAACCTATACAATTCATTGATTTGCCGAAAATATTGTACACCTCTTAAAAGGAAAACGTAAATTTTAAAGTTTGAACTGCGTGGATACACATGAAACGTTAGACTGTATCCCCGTTAGCTCCGCTGAATGTTTTCCTTGTTCGAGGTAATGCTACGAAATACATCGTAGACGCTCCTTTGGAAGTTGCGGAGCGCATACGGTTATTAGCCAATGTTTTCTGTCGTCCTTTTGTTTTTATTGTTATACATTCGGGTCTCATCAACCACTAAATAGCGGTTGTGTGACAAGCCGTAAGGTGGAAACGGAGCATTAGTACCTCATCATTTCGGTACTACTATCTCTGTATTGGATAGTATGGTTAAGCGCGGTTCCTCCTTCGGCTACGGGACGATTTATTGTCTCCGTAATTTGTTCAATTGTTAGGGTTAATACTCTGAATTGCACTTTGTTTATTAAATATAAACGAATGAAATGCTTTGTTTTATTTATATTGTTATAAGTCGTCCCTCAAACACGCAGTTTTGAAAATTGAATCTGCACGTGACTAACAGCCCTGACCTATATATTCCCGGGTAGATGTTTGGGAGAGCTAAGTGTCTGAAGACAATCGATGCTATCCCGAGGGATAACTGCACATGCGCATTGTCCTCTGGGAAAGACAGAGACACAATGACCTGAGTCACAAAAAATGTGAACCAACAACATAACAGGGCTTAGTACTGATAGGTATACTTACGAAGTAATGGAAAGATTTCTTTATTATCTAAACATGAAGAAAAGAAATATATTCATAGAATAAACTTAGGTACATGATAACACTCACTTTATTACTAAATAATAATAACAATAATAGTCAACAGAAATAAACAGAATTGTAAAACGATAAGGTATTTTAAATGAATATAATAAATACTAAACATAAATATTATACAAAAGCTCAACATAACATATAAGTCCTATACGAGTACAAATCGAAGAAAGCTAGTCGTAAGAAGACACATCGGGCTAACATACACCTTATCGGAATTTAATTCAATTATAACTATATCGATCTTTTTGAGCCATAATATGGCTACCACTTATTGAGATAAAATCTTTAGTTTAATGTAGTATAAATTGGTTATTTATATTGTAACAAATTATAATAAAATAAATAAATTTTATATACCACAACATATCTTTTCCTAAAAGCGTTAAAGTATTAAAATATAGTATATTCTGTATATTATGTGTGGGTTAACGTGCACTTAATCGAGTGGGAGCGTGGGTCGCGCTGGCGAGTGCAGGGGGTAATTCACTAAAGTGACAATTCGTCGCTATGCTCGACGTCGAGCCAGCCTGCCAAATAGAAGCTTTTCATTTTGACAATTAAAGTCGTGGTCGAGGCGGTAGATAAATGTATTAGTTTTACTATCGAATACCGTTTTCTTAGAAAAGCGTGTTGACGCGTTTATGCGATAGCAATAAGTGAAAACGTAACTCGTTGCTGGCGCAGCGTCGAGCTGGTTGTGATTTCGAATAACCCCCCAGGGCGTGGAGCAGGGCGGCGCAGGCGTGGGGCGGGCGGCGAGAACGCGGCAGTGGGCGCCATGACGGCAGCCTCGCGCGCCACGTTGCTCGCTCTCGGACTACTAGCGGCTCTATACTCAGGTATATATCATTATACCCCGTGTTTTATTAATCTCGTCTATTACCTAGTGTTCATCCTTAGACAGTGCTTTACTTTTAATGATGGAGAAAATATTCGAGCAGATATAATTGAGATCAAAATGAGATGCCCAGCATCCATACAAAGTTTATTAAAATATTTTAATATCAAACACAATCTAAATTTTAATCAACAGCTACACTTAATTAAAAACTGTAATGGATAAATATAGTTAAAACTGAAAGTCGGTACTCTACCAGAACTTGAATAACTTGTTTTCAGCTGTTTTTTATCTCAACTGTTATCCTTATTGATCTGTCGTTACCGCAGCATCACATACATAGAAAGCTGAGCAATCGGCAAAGCGAATCTAATTTATTAACACTAGGTGGCACTTCTTCAAAAAATGTAAATGTTTAGTTTATATGGATATAAAAATCTATTGCACTTCAAATTATTTCTCTTAGCATCGTAGAAGGTTGTGACTTACGTGTCTAAACTGCATATATTGTTTAATCTTAGTCTCATAAATATCTTTTAACAGGATGGTGTTCAGAAGACGAAGAAAGGCTCGTTCGGGACCTCTTCCGAGGATACAACAAGCTTATTCGACCTGTGCAGAACATGACCCAGAAAGTGGACGTGAGATTCGGTCTCGCGTTTGTCCAGCTGATCAATGTTGTACGTATCTATCTTTTTGCATATTTTATAACAAATTGGCATGCAACATTTAAGAGGTCTCTGTGTCCATAATCATTCATTTGTCATAAATTCCAAAGGCCAGTTGCTCTACTTAAAGATGACCCCATGTGCATAGGCACACCTGATGTCTAAGTTTAAAAACCTTTTAAAATAAATATTTCTTATCGTCGCTTCTGACACTGGAGGGTTACTTGGTTTTTATTAAGATATGAATGATAGTGTCTTCCCGCTGATTTTTTTCTTTATTGTGAATGCCATGTAAACATGTCACTACAACTTCTATTATTCGTTGGTTATCTTACAGAATGAAAAGAATCAGATCATGAAATCAAACGTGTGGCTTCGATTGGTTTGGATGGATTATCAGCTCATGTGGGACGAGGCTGACTACGGCGGCATAGGCGTGCTGCGTCTGCCGCCTGACAAGGTGTGGAAACCGGATATTGTGCTCTTCAACAAGTAAGTATTTTCCACTGACAAATAGACCTAAGTCTGTGAGTTTACCAATATTAGGTACATTCCTTAGCTGCACTGAATAACCATACCCTGACATTTTAAGACAACAAACAAGCTAATTTTTTATCTAACAATAAGTACTAAACACTCCGATAGTTCATGATTTAAAATTAATTCTGAGATCGCAGATGTTCACATGGAGATAATTGGCAATGATAAAAAACTAAACTTAAACAACCTACTCGTATAGAACATTAAATTAAGTTTTATTTTAAGTATTACAATGTTAATACAACAGTATTACTTATTTACAGCGCTGACGGCAATTACGAAGTACGATACAAATCTAACGTCTTAATTTACCCAAACGGTGAAGTTTTATGGGTTCCACCTGCTATCTATCAGGTAATATTTAATGTTACAAAATGGGACTTAGTCGTTGTCCTTTACCTTCTTTGATCATTTTGATTTTGCTATGGTTTTAATGCGATATTTTTGGACATATGTCGTGTCCTAATTAACTTGAAATCATTCCAAGACTGACTATTGTAGATTAGACCATCGTTTGTTAGTAAAACATGTTATTATATGTACTAATTGTATATTTCGTAATAAAGCATCGGTTATTTCAACAGTTTGTAAGATGAATTTTCATATAATTTACTATAATTACAGAGTTCGTGCACTATTGACGTCACATACTTTCCGTTTGACCAACAAACTTGCATTATGAAATTCGGTTCTTGGACATTTAATGGCGATCAAGTGTCCTTGGCTCTATACAACAACAAGAACTTCGTAGATCTTTCTGACTACTGGAAATCTGGTACCTGGGACATAATCGAAGTACCAGCATACCTGAATATCTATGAAGGGAATCACCCAACGGAGACTGATATCACCTTCTACATTATCATCCGGAGGAAAACTTTGTTCTACACTGTTAACTTAATCTTGCCCACTGTACTTATATCGTTCCTTTGTGTTCTTGTATTTTACTTACCTGCTGAAGCTGGCGAAAAAGTAAGTTAACACAAACTTTTGTTTAGGTATAGAAATTTGACAACCCTAAATATCTTGTTAGACAGGTATATTTTTATTTCCAGTCCAACAAATCTGTGGAACTACGTACCTACTTAATTTAAGTCCGTATTCAATAAACATACCTGCATAACGAAGCTGGTAAGTGTAACCCAAGAAGATGCAACTCAAGCGCGAAAAAGCTTTTTAAATCTTAGAAACAATGTCGTAACTTTATATTTATTCGATCTAGAAACGTATAGTAAGTATATCATTATGTTATAGGTTGAAAAAATATAAAGTTATGATTTTGTTTCTAAGTTATTTATTTTCGCTCTTTTGTAGAGTCGCATATTTTTGGGTTATGGCAATTACATTTTCCAGCGTATGCATAATAACAGTCAAAAGTTACTATTAAATATTTATCAATTATTATTATATCAAAGTATTTTATTACAGGTTACATTGGGTATTAGCATTTTGCTGTCACTGGTCGTGTTTCTGCTACTTGTGTCGAAGATCTTGCCACCGACCTCTCTTGTGCTGCCGCTGATCGCTAAATACCTGTTGTTTACATTTATCATGAACACAGTCAGTATCCTCGTAACAGTGATAATCATTAACTGGAATTTCCGAGGACCTAGGACCCACAGGTACCTATTATACATTGTAATAAAATATTATTTCTTTATTTTTTGCTATATTAGGTACCTAATATTTTAACTAATAAAATTATCATAGATAACTATAACATTGCTATGTTTTCTCAGAATGCCCCTTTGGATCCGGAGCGTTTTCCTGCATTACTTGCCCACGTTTCTTTTGATGCGTCGCCCTCGCAAGACTCGCCTGCGCTGGATGATGGAAATGCCTGGAATGGGCGCGCCGCCCCACGCCGCCGCTCCACACGACTTGACCAAACCCAACATCAGGTAATCAGAATATTATCGCAACATTAATACTACTCTTTTACTTTCAAAATGAACTTAATTTACTGACTCAGCAGTGCCATCGGTATGGAACAAAGCAAAATTGATGCCATGGAGACAATGGAGCTGTCGAATCTGCACCATCCGAATTGCAAGATAAGCCGAGCCGCTGGAGGTGGAGAGATGGGGGCCTTGGGAGGTCTCGGAGGACTCGGCAGTCTTGGTCTGGGAGAGAGACGGGAGTCAGAAAGTTCCGACTCTCTCCTTCTTTCTCCCGAAGCGGCCAAAGCTACAGAAGCTGTGGAATTTATCGCAGAACATTTGCGTAATGAAGATCTCTACATACAGGTATAATTATTCAGTCACTTTTAAATTGTTTACATATTCACGTTTAATATTCTGTATATTTTGATCAGTTAATTCATTTAACATCACATGAGTTTTATTAAATATTTAAACATGTTGACCGAGGCAATTTGGTATTTGAATAATACAGTGGACTTACTTTCTATTTTGGTATTTTTATTTATAAATATAACTACATATTACATTGATGAAAAAGAACATGTTTAATCTATTTTATCTTATGTTGCAGACTCGTGAGGATTGGAAGTATGTAGCCATGGTGATTGATAGACTACAACTCTACATATTTTTCATAGTGACTACAGCTGGCACCGTTGGAATTTTAATGGATGCTCCTCACATATTCGAATACGTCGATCAAGATCGCATTATTGAAATTTATAGAGGAAAATAAAAGAAAAACCTCAGAGATCTTCTCAAATGAGAGATGAATTCACTAGTAACTAATAAAAATGAAATGAAATCTAAGTGGGTAGAATGGCTTGTGCTCGTAATGAAAGGTAGCGACAAAATTAAGTATTCGTGTACGATAAACATAACTGCACACATTAATTTGATTACAATATAGGTTTATGCGTAAATAAAGTAGCACTTAAAGTTGAATAATATTAATTAGGAATAACAGCATTATTAATTTTAATAGTGCTCTCATAAACATTTTAACGTAGATGAGCATGTAAAATGTTTTGATAAATATAGGTAACTCCAAAGTTAACGGCTGTTTGGAAGTGCCATGTCTGGCAGCGTACTGCGTAATAGCGTCTTCCCCAAGTGGCCAAAATTCACCGTACTAGAATCTAGGATTTTTACTACCAGACTGTTTGATTGTATGTCCACAATGTCTAAAACCACTAAACAGAAATAAGTATATCTGTTGACATCAAACGAAAAAATAATTAATACTTATTTATGCAATGATATGCGCATACACACTAACATTGTTCTCTAGTTATATCTACTGTACGGGGATTCTTTGATGGCGATGACGAACATTCAAAGCGGCCGTAAACATTGGCCCAAATTCTAGTTAATACTAAATAAAATATAGGATATTACAATGGCTGTGTTCGGTAATAAAAGCACGATAATATGTAATATTTATTACCTAATTGATATAAGTTTGTATTTTGACAACAATGTAATCGTAGAAAAATATTTAATATCTACCTAATGTAAATAGTTCATAATATGTACACCTAAACCACATAATTACTTACTCTTACTTTATAAAATATTGTTCTTTACTCATTCTTTGTTTCTTAGTAATTATAATAACTTAATTTTAAAATTCCATTAATTTATCAAAATAAAAATTTCTAAATAAAAATATCTAATAATGGAAAGTTTATGTCCACATTTGTAGTTGCTTTACCGATACATCGTGGTCATATGATGAATGATAATATAATAGGTGGTATGAACACCATACTTATAAGATGTCTCGACTTGACGGGGGCACTACAGTGCCCCCAGGTTTAGTCATTTCAAAACATATAGTCACAGGTGAGGTAGGTGACTTAAAGACATGTTAATTAAACCTTTATTTGTATCTGTCTAGTTTAATTACCTACACGTTTTCTAAGGTACTAAATAATAATAAAACGAATTTATTCTGAAAATATTGTTTCATTACATTGCTTTCAAGATTCAATCATCACGAAAATTTATAGCTATCTACTATCATTAATATTACGAATATGTAATATAACATTACCCACTCTATAGTAAGAACTGTGTGTCTGAAAACTGTCTGAGGCAATCAAATTTGATTTTACACCCTTTAAGCTAACATTCGTGTAGCTAAAACGAACTAAAACCTATCAATCTCAAAACTGGTTTCACATAACAAGATAAAGGAAAAACATGTATGTATATGCCACCTAGATTCTATAAAAAAATGTTTGTAGTGATCCATTCTAATAAACCCGGCATACTAATACTATTTACATTATATTGAGTGACTCCTGTAGCATAACATAGCAAATAATACATGGTGACTTTTAAAGATTATAAACTGAAAGTTTTACCAAAGTATGTGATTACAATAAAACTGCATTATTTTATTATTGTTCTATTTTATTGCAAAGTCCATAAAATAAATATACTTTGGCAACATAAAAGAAAACATAGCTTTCAAAAATATTATACAATGGTGCTCACTGTTAATTGTTATACTTATTTAAAATGCAATATCTGATTTCGAGTTATATTTTACTACTAGTGGGATTACTAGTATTGAATTCTAGGAAGTCTTTGAGCAATGTAGTACGCCTTTTCTCTGCTATATCCATTTGATTTTCTAATTCTCCACGATCGGTTGTTTCCGCTCTCTCGACTTTCCACGAAAGATTCTCAATCTCAGCTTCTAATTGAGCCTAAAAGTAAAAAATACAAATTATGTCAGGACCCTGCACCCTAGATAACTATATGGATTGTGTCAAGAAACTATAAGAAAATAAATATTAGGATGATTAATTAAATTAATGTCCTCGATAAACATCCGCTGTAACTTAGTAATGTCTGCAAATTCACTATAAGACCAAGATAAAGTATTTGCCTGTACTACAGGAAGCTTTTGGTTAACTCAACTATCTTTTAGGTACCCCATGGGAGTATTATGCGTTCTGAAAACGCTGTGGAACTATTGCAACATAGATAAAATAACCAATGCATTCGAACTGCAAATGGTTTAATCAAATTGAGATACAATGGAGTATTTATTAGAATATAAGCATCATCACACATCATAAGCACATCATAATCCTAAAGGTAAAAAGCTATATTTCTACTCCAGATACATCATCCACCACACTATACTACTAGACTTAGGTGATAATGATCAATTACCTGCTGATACTCGAAAAGTTCTTTCCTTGGGCCAATCTCCATGTAATAAGCATATGGATATGTGTATTGCAGAGTGTATCTGCAGCGCTTGAGAAGCCTGGCAGCGTCCCAAAGATACTGCCAATCAATCCAGGTACCTTCACCCGCCATTACCTGCAATATAAAAAAATATTTACTACATGAATATTTGACAATCTGCATAACAAAGCGGTCAATATACTAGTTTGACATGAAGAAGGATCGGGTTTCGACCTGTGGTCGAAATAAATGCTGAATTTAGATTTGTGTTATAGGTCTGGGTATGAATTACAACATGAGAATATGTTAGCAGCAAAATTCTGAAGACAAAATATCATAACTTAATAATTAACCTTTTGATTGATGCGACTTTTTTGGTTAGCGAGAGTTTGTTCCTCCAACTTCAGAGATCGAGCGTGATTTTCCCATCTTTCATAGTAATGCAAATATTTTTTTAAAGCTTCTCTGGCCTGCAAAAAAAATAATTTATTATTATATCACTTCAATAGAAATAACAATGTCTTACAGATGTTTATGGTTGGCATAGACTAGTTCATTATATTTAAAAAACATTAATAAAAAAGACAGATTTTGACATAGACTTCTTTATAACGATTTTAGTGTTATGTAGAAACTTGCTCAATGTAAGCTCAAGATTTTTAAGTTGTGAATAAGTAACACTGCTATAAAACAAGAAGCTAACAAAATGATTAGTCACCTGAGCATGCTGACTGTCAGTAGACAAATTCGGATCCTCCTTGTAGCGGCTGCACTCGTAGTACTCGGAGCCGTGACACTTCCAGTCACCGAGGCACACCCAACAAAAGTCGTGACGGCACGCGCCACACTGCATGTGGTTGCAACCACCATTCTTCTCTATACAGATCTGACATTTCGGACAGTCCTGCAACCAAATAATAACATGTATGGAATGATTTTATCAAAATGTTCACTTTGAATGGCCTGGCTTGATTTTAACATAACATATTATATAAATAAAATTGAACTGTTATTTTTTAAACGCGGGTGAAACCGCGGGGTTCATAACATATATTTCTGAAACAGTGATATTAGATAATGGTTATACATATTTTAAGATATACATTTTTTTATTTTGTTTTGAACATCAAAAGCTGCTGCTTGTGATTCAAAAAGTAAATTTCATAGAAAACATACCTACCATATAAATATTAATAATTATGACAATTTTATTACTTATATTACTTAATACTTCTTAAAAAGAAAATTTATTAAAAAGTTTGCATTTTATTTACATATTTTGTTAACTGGGTAAAATTTCCCTTAGTGTTAACTCCTTAATACATTCTATAAATGGATTTATACAATTAGAAATAACGTAATTTCCTTATTAACAATAATCAAAGTGGATGCAATGCTCAATATAGTTTAATTATTTTCCTTGTTACCTTTGTATGCGCACTAATATAGTTGGCAGTCTCAGAATCATCAGCGCATTTGGTTAGCCAGCGACGTATGGTATAACAATCAGTCGGAGCATGATGCGGAGCTCCACAGGAGAAACATGTCAGTGATTCACAACCATGGCATTCCACACGACGTGCGCCTTCACGGGTGAATGCTTGAAATATCCACTGAAAAATTTGAAAGTTTTTGTTACATGACATGAATAAATTAATCAATTATTCACACTGCTAATCCCACAATTTTCACAAACTATGAAGAAATGCAATGGATTTTATTGGATATATATGGGATAGAAATGAATGGATATTAACATATTTATGGCATACAGAGTAAAAATGGAACTAAAATTATACTAATTAACAGAAAATCTTAAATTCTATTAATTATGATCCATTTTAATAACAGTCCCATACTACAATCACCATTTATTTTCATCAGTTTCATTTGACATCATCTTGTAATTACAATATAATTTCCATTCACATTTTCATGGATTTTTTTCAAATAAAATCTCAGTTTAATGACAATTCATTACTGCAAATAAATGTTTATTTGCAATAATAAAATATCAGGTATTTTAGTACTTCAATAAATGTTTCTTTATTATTCAACTATTTTCGACCAACTTTCCATCCTGCCTGGCCAAGTAGACATTTCACACAGATTTAAGATTTATTTTTTACCTATCTCTCAGGCATGTACGTTACCTCGCTACTTTACCTTAACTGTTAAAACAAGTGACAATAACAATGTAATATAAAAATTGAGTATTGTTACCTGACAATTAGGACCAGGGCAAAATCGTAGCTGAGGGTGAGATGTAACATGGTCCTTGAACATGAACTGCTGGTAACGTTCCCGTAGAGTAGGCTTAGCAACATGCGACAGAACAAAATCTTCAGGAGCTCTCACCTCACAGTCTTGAGCCATGCATTGTATAGTATTTGACACACCTAAACAGACAACTTATGTGAGATATATTGTGAGACTATAGCTCTAGATACAACAGTATATGCTAAAATTTGAACAAACAGTATTTGAAAGCTGATTCATTTCATAATAATTATGAGTATGTATACTTACCTATAAAACTAAAATAAAAAAAAACATGCATTGCAATTTATACATATATACTTAATGAGGACTCATTATGATATGTGCTGGGTATTCACAATATGTGGATTTAATTTCTTTATTGCCGATATTTCGACCCAGTTGCATGGATCATCTGCTCGACATGTAGTTAATTACTTCTAGGTTCTATTTCATGACACACAATACTAATTGTATCTGTATGCACCAAACTTTGCACATTTTGTGATTTACATAACTTGGATTCTACATTTGAACTAATCTAAAACCTTCTCTATTGAAATTCCTAGGATGTTTCTTGATCTCTATTGCTTCTCTTACTAAACGTGGGAAGTAATGCTGCTTATAACAATAATAATAAATATACTTTATTGTACCCAAAGAATAGGGATAACAATGAAACAAAAGGAACAGATGATGCAAAAAGCGGTCTTATCGCTAAACAGCGATTTCTTCCAGATAGCCTTACGGTGCAGAGTTAAAATATTAAAGAATAGAAAAGCAGAAAGGGTGCAGAAAATAGTTAAGACATTGTGAAGAAAAATATTAAAGATAAGAAAACAAGCATAAGACATTCAATTACAGGAGAGGAGAGACGAGAGAGACGAGACGCTTATTGGAGATCACTTGGGGTTTGTGTAATTCAGTTGTATTGTGTTATCCAGCGTTTAGAACCTGAGCTAAGGATATTCTAAGCACTGATGTGTTCTTTAACTTGTTGTGCTATAGCTAATTTTGTTTGCCCAATATACAAGCTACAGTCAAATTTATAGACCCCAGGGCACGGTTACAGTTACAGTTGCATTATGTTGGTTACAGATATGTGAGCATTGCGGCACAGGATTTTTTGCAGGTGTTGTAACTAGCTCCTGTGTCAGGTGATCCTTATCGCATATTCGTAGGAGCGATTTGTAAGTGACTTGGCAACTAATGCCAGGTGTCTAGTATGGTGGTGTGAGGTACTGTAGAGGTATCTGTCAATGAATCCGCGTATCGTGAAAACCTCTTAGATAATGTATCCATTCCCAGATAATATAAGTTTAATATCATATATTAATGAGGACTATTCATTGCGTTGAGTTGACTGAGATTAGTTCTACTATTTATGAATTACTGGTACCTTGCATGATTTGTACTTCAAAATGCATCCCCCAACAATCATTGCAGAAGTAGTGTCCACAGGCTAAAGCACTGTATGTTTGCAGGGGTGGAGTGTTCGCGCAGACAGCACACACCGTACGACTGGTGCCCACTTGCACGGTCGGTAAGCGCGGCTTCACCCGACTAAACACCAACACCTCGTTAGCATTCTCCTTGTACTTATTTATAATCTCTTGAGCATTCCATTCATAAGCGTGTAACATTACCTATAAACCACAATTTTCATTAGTTTAGTAAATATCGATCGATAATTATAACAAAATCACAACAAAACAATACAAACTTTAGCGAGTGAAGGCGTAATTTGAAGGCTATTGCTGAGCAACTCGATCGATTCATTCAGTAACTTCTCCACCTCTTCCACTTTCAAACAGGAATACAAGAAGTATTCTGGATCGGATTTACTCCGATCCACTTGCTCCATATCGCAATCATCTTGTTCTCCGTAGTAATCATAGTCGTCACCTTCGTTGTCCGAATATTCCATATCTGATTCCGCAGACATTTTGTTGAATGTCCGGGTGGTAAGAGTAGTTACTTGGTTAACAACACGAACTGACGAAAACTACTGAGAAATTGAAAATGGAATCGATCTCGTAACACAACATCACAACGAAAAAAGGAAAGAATTTTCCCCACTTTTCTATCACGATTTCATTTGAATTGATGTGAAAGAAATCGCTATTTATTTATTGTTTTGTCAGTCTGTAAAGGTTTTATTTTTTTAATCTATTGGCCTTGCATTCCATCTTTTCAGCCGCATGTTTTCTATTCTAAGTCAAGCTTTTGATTTTTTTAACGTTTTTAAATGTATTCAAACACAAATTTTATTAAAATACTTTCTTTTATTATATAAAGCACGAAAACTGAAAAAAACTGAAACTGAACCAAAATAAGAACGTTTCAAAAGCGCTGTCAAAATTTAATTTTGTTTGTTTTGTCATTGTCAATCCTGTATCCTGTCATTAGCGTCAAAGCCTAAAGGTCACCTTGGCTTGGTGAAGTTCACCTTCCTGGCGTTAGAATTGTTAGAAATTTCAAAAATTTATTTTGGTGCGTAGAAAGTTTTTAAATGGATATATTATTGTCGACACCTTCTTTATATGGTCATAATACTTAGTAACAAAATATGTGATTATTCGTGTCCAATATCATTTATAATTTGTTATTTAAAATTTTGTAGGTGATAGATAAGAATTAAGCGGTGAAGATGGATGGATCGACGTCACAGAGGTTTATCGAGCGAGGGTCCCACAAGGGGAAGGGCCTCGCGGTGTTCACCAGCGGTGGGGACTCCCAGGGAATGAACGCAGCGGTCAGATCGGTAGTGCGAATGGGTATTTACTTGGGATGTAAAGTTTACTTCATCCGAGAAGGGTACCAAGGAATGGTGGATGGTGGTGATAATATTGAGGAGGCGAACTGGTCTTCAGTGAGCTCCATTATCCACAAGGGCGGTACCATCATTGGTTCCGCTAGATGTATGGACTTCATGTAAGTATAGATAGTTTATTAAGATTTCAATTCAATAGTAGGTTTAACATCAATGAAATTTTTGAACTGAAATATCATTTTTTTTTATTGTACACACATTTTTAGTTTGTAAAAAACAATAATAATAATGTTGACATTAGTTGACATTTATAAAATTTTTGCAATTAAAAAAACTTATATTTCTCTTTAATAATATGTGATTGATTAATATTAACTAATTATTATATTATTATTATAATTTAATTTATTTACGCAGATAATTGTTTGTTTTTTTATATTGTGTTAAACTTAGCACCTGAACATGTTATATTGTTGTGAAATAAGTTTAAGAGACAAATTGAAATAATGTTTTCTTTACAGCAAGCGTGAAGGACGTTTGAAGGCAGCTTACAACCTGGTAACCCGTGGCATCACCAACTTGGTTGTTATCGGAGGTGACGGGTCCCTGACCGGTGCCAATCTGTTCCGTCAGGAGTGGGCCAACTTACTTGATGAGTTACTTGAAAATAACAAAATCACAAAAGATCAAAGGGAAAAATATAAGTTTCTGCATATTGCTGGAATGGTATGTGAAATTATTTATAAATGACATCATTTGCTTAAACTTTGGTTACATTTCAAAATTAAATTCTAAAATATTCTACAAATACAATACATAGTGATATTTTCAGACACATATTATTATTGCATCAGATATTTCAACATAAAGTGTAAAAACATAAATCTGAATGCCTTTTAAAACCCTTAAAATTGATGCAGGGTAAATCTGTTTGTCATATCAAATTGGATACACACTAGAGCTAATGGAATTAAAGAACAAATCATATCACCAATATTGCTATGTCTATACTCATATTATGAAAGATATAGATTTTTTAATGTGCATTTTAGGTGGGATCCATTGACAATGACTTCTGTGGTACAGATATGACAATAGGTACGGACTCCGCCCTGCACCGCATCATTGAGGCCATTGATGCCATTGTCAGCACTGCATACTCCCATCAAAGAACATTTATTATGGAGGTTATGGGCAGGCATTGTGGGTAAGGTTGACAAATACTTAGAAAATAATTATGACAAACCCTTTGATACATTGACTAATTTAGTATGCTGATGTAAATAAATATTAATGTTATTGGAATTTGTGACGTATATTTAACTATAGTTGGTTGTGCCCAACCCAAGTTGTAATATACACTGTATTTCCTTATGGCAACTGTTCGGTTGTTATGTTACCAAAATAATTGTTTATGCCAAATTTCCTTAAAGAAATGTATAGCATAGCCAATATAAATAGATACATATTTACATTGTTTTTTATGTAATAGATTGAAATAAGAATTACTGTGATTTAGATAGTTGAATAGAAATAACAAAAGTTTATTGCTGTAGATATCTCGCTCTGGTCACAGCATTGTCATCAGAAGCCGATTTTGTCTTTGTCCCCGAGGCGCCGCCTTCACCTGATTGGAAAGATAAACTTTGCGATAAGTTAGAACAGGCAAGCGATATTTTGTCATATCTTGCCCTTCACCACCTTTGTGATTCCTACTATACTTCAATAGACATTCCCTGCAATTCTAAGCTCCCTTTTAGTTTTCTTGCAGTTTACACCGCCCTCTGTACGGACGCTACTTATAGTTTTATTTGCGAAGACCCAGCGCCTCTCAATTGGGATAAAAAGATGTGTGAAAAAATTGCCGAGGCAAGAAATTGTTAAAATACTATATGCACTGGGAGCAGGATCACTTATTTACCAATCATCCTCATATGTAATTGGCAGATTCAATTGGCTATTTCTATTTTAATGTATAAAATCACAGTATTCCAAATTGTTGTCTACCTGTTACTTGATTTGTATTATCATTGTTGTAATGGGTGGGTAAAGATGTTGGTGGTGTCATTTGCATGGTCCATTATGGTCGGGCTGCTTGTTGCAGTTATCTGGCATTAGTGGCTGCTCTGGCGAGCGAGGCAGACCAAGTATTCATTCCCGAGGACCCTGTTCCCAATAATTGGGTTGAAAAGCTTTGCAAACGATTGCAGCAGGTACGCTGGCTTAATTGAGTGGCACTGTACACTTATACTTATAACACACAATAACGAATACTATTGGCACAATTGAATTTTATTATTGGCTGCGTCTGTTTATGAATTTTCAGAGCCACTGTTTTACCATTAACTTCAATTAACACTTGAAATTTATCTTGATCAATTGCTTTCAGACTCGTGTTTAAATTTGTATAATTGCTTAGCTTCAATTGTGTGTTGTTGGTCTATGTACTTCGTATATAAAAGTACATGTTATATGGTTACGGTTATTATCATATTTACACGACTATATTTTACTTTCATATTACACCATAAATACTTAGCAGACTTAGCACTTCGCTTAGTACTCATAGCAATTAGGATAATACCTACAAGGCTGTCTCCCAATAAATCATATAATATGTTGCATGATAACCTTCTCCTCTTAATTGCGAAACCTAGTGATTAGAAATCTAATTGCTAATTGCATGTATTTGTAATACGTTATCGCGGTACGCACGGAAACTATATTAGGGCGGCCACACCCTTCTTGGTACGTCGCGGCATTTTATTTTATTGTATTTTATTTAAATAGGTATACAGAAGTTTATTGTTTTATATTTTCAGACTTGTTATTTATTTGTTGTAATTATTCAAATACATACACAAAATTTATTGTAGATATTCAAACTTATTTAGAACATATTTAGGAATGCTAATTTAATTTTAAATTTTAATCATATGTTTTATATTTAGGAAAGGAAGTCTGGTCAACGTTTGAACATTATCATTGTTGCCGAGGGCGCTATCGACCGCGAAGGGAAACCGATCACAGCCGAGCTGGTGAAGAAAGTGGTGGTGGACAACTTGCAGCAAGACACGCGTATCACTGTCCTCGGTCACGTACAGCGTGGAGGTTCGCCATCCGCGTTTGATAGGATCTTGGTAAGATTTTATTCAACATCGATTTTTCATTAAATAATATTTTATAAGTAAAAACTTATGGAATAGGATATCAAATAATTATTCTCGTTAAGCCATCGGTTGGTAGTAACATTGGATAGCGCTTTTGGAAGCCTTATGGTGCGCGGTTTGAAAACATCGGCACCGCTTGGCCACCCGTGCCCTCGTCACCAACATGCACTGGACCATCGTGATGGAATATGTTTTAAACCCCCCAGTTGTGGAAAGAAGCATGATTCGAGTAAGATAAGACAAGAAAGACAAGTTACAACCAGTACGTCTAAACGTATTTACTTAGTGAGTATCTAAATGTAAAATTAAGATTCATATGTTCGACAATTCATCCCACATACCGTTAGCAAGTACTCTAATGTTGCATTATAAATCGTTTAGGGTTGCCGCATGGGTGCAGAGGCAGTGATGGCGCTGATGGAGGCGACGCCGGAGACGGAGCCGTGCGTGGTGTCGCTGGACGGCAACCAGGCCGTGCGCCTGCCGCTCATGGAGTGCGTGCGACGGACCAAGGCGGTCGCTCAGGTGACGTGTTACACATTACTTAGGGTACCGTATGGGTGAAGCTGTCTCCATGGTGTAGGCTAAGGCCAATAAAGGAATTATTATCGTTTTAGAATTTAAGATAAGTAAAACAATAGAAGTTGGATTTGATATGTCGATAGGAATAAGAATGGAAGATGAGTAGAGATTTTTATGTTGCCGCTGCTGAAAATTATAAAAATGGTTCTAAAAAATATTTTTTTCTCATTCATTATTTGCAGACAATGCTACACATATCATATTATTTTATAGATTATTTCCATAATGTTTAACCTCTACGATGAGCATGAGATTTAAATAAAAGTTAATTACATGATATCCCCTACCCCCCCTTGCAGGCTATGGCGGACAAAAACTGGGACCTAGCAGTGCAACTGCGCGGGCGCAGCTTTGCTCGTAATTTGGAGACTTACAAGATGTTGACCCGTCTTAAGCCTCCCAAGGAAGCGTTCGATGAATCAGGAAAGCCCGCGGTTAGTACATTTGTATCTTAAAAGATATAATATGGTATTCTTAAAAGATGGTTCAATTTAGAGATATTTTAATTATATGCTGTGGGCATTTAACATCAAATAGATCACATATTCGTTGCAGTTACCACCACACATTTAATTTCACCTAAAATTAAATAAATAAATAACGCTTCACACTCGTAGCCCCATACTAGGTTTCCCTGTGTCATGGGTGCCATGGACAACACACAAGACAAGGATATACACCCAGACCAAGAACGGAAATTTATATATTTTTGGCGGCAATTTCAAATATTTAAACTTTGATTATGATTTTTGTAGTAAATAGAGAAATTCACAAAGATTTAATTAAATCACA
>DWPV01000569.1:0-27441 GCA_018251915.1 Urbanus proteus proteus | reverse complement strand
TTCATATGCATTGAGTAAAAAAATTATATTTTGAAATCACAAACAGACACTTCAATTTTATTTATTTGTATAGATTAGCACTTGCGTTTAAGGTGATATAGTTTATGCGTAAGGTACGCAAATAGTATCGTTTAGCGATTTATTCAAATCACAGTTTCTTTTAACATAACTTTAAACACCGGAAATCTAAGACATAAAAGTTTCATTGCCATTAGGGATTTTTATTTGAAAGCGCTATTAGGAGGCACCTTCTGCTAAGTGGGTGGAATAGCTGAATGCCTTCCTTTTCATGTAATGGTAATGGACACAAGGTATGGCTGTCGTGACGTGGTCATTGCCCATGGGTAGCTGTTACTCCATCCGTAGAATAAGAGTCTTAATTGCAGGCCTTGTAGTATTGCTTCTATCACAAAGGACCAAGTTGAAGTGTTCATATTTAAGCTTTACCCTACAAACCATATTACGATGATTTTGTTGTTGCAAAAGAAATAGGTAGGTACGAGTATAGAAGTGGTCCCGCCACAAACAAATAAATCCTTCTCTCGCCATTTATACCATTAAAATTCAGTCGTGTTCAGGTATACGTAATCGTCATTGTTGCAGATAATGAAAATAATTGTGAACAATGCAATAACGAGGCTCTTGTAAAAGATGCTGGCTATTAATTCGACATCAGATATTCAGCGGCTGTACCCATAATGTCGGCGAAGTATTTGCGGCGATGTGTAATTGGTGCAAGTGGGCCGGGAGTTGAGGCGGCCACGGCTGTTGGGTATAGGGATGTTATGGATATGAAATTTCGGATCTGGATTTGGATTAGTGAAATAAAATAACAGGTTTTAGATATGGGTACGGATATGAACTTATTTCGTATTATCCGATAATTTGAGTTACGGATACATGATTTTTAAGGAAATGTAAGAAAAACATACCTTAAATGACATACTTTACTTAAATTTACGAACGCGCGCGGTTTCTGTCTGGTCTCCAAAACCAGTCATCATCGTCAGTGTCTTGTTTAAACTCTGACCCTATGCGAAGTTATTCGTAACCTTTATACCGGAATCGGTTACAGTTTCGGATAGATCTTTATTTGATTCTTTCGGATATCCGATAGTTTCGGTTACGGTTACGGTTCCATAACATCCCTGCTGTATACTGACACGTCCAAGCCATCATCGTGAGCGCGTGAGCGTCCCAACGTGTGTGATCGGAATACTGTATGCTCCTCTACTACTAAACACAATTAATAGTTAAACACGTAAATTCTTAGCCTGCTCGGACTTGATTTCATGGGTTTTTCTACGGGACGGTGGCGCGTAACGTCTTCTTTTGGCAATTAACAAATCATCGTGATAGTCAAATCAACATGAAAGGCAGAAGGTACTTAATTAAGAATAACGACTAATTTTAATTATTTGCTGTTTAAGCCACTCGTTCTTTAGCAATAGAGATAGTCCAGGCTTAAGACTCTTAAGTTAAAATTCTGTTTCTTTATGGGGAGACCGAGACGTGAATTCCAAACCCGCATCTATTATGCTGTCGTCAACAAAGAAAAACTGCAAAGAAAAACATGCCCGAGATTTCTTAAAGAAAGTTCTCAATGTTGTGCGAACTCTACCAATACGCCAGCATGGTGGAATGGCCTAAACCACTCCTACTCTGACAGGAGGGAGAATATTGAGGTATGAATATGGGTAATGGGTGGGTATGAATGGGATAATAACAAGTTGACGCCGACGATATAGGTATATTCTTTAAGAACATCTCTACCTACAATCGTGAATCACAAGCATTAAGTATACCAGATCTATTCAAGTGAGCTTGGTCCTTGGATAGCTAATGGTAAATTTTCATGAATGTTTTTATGATTACGGGGCCATGTTAATCAGCTGGGCCTCTGCCAAATACGGAGAGAGAAAGCAGGATACAATAATAGGACGTTAACGAATATGAGGAAAAATCTGCATTATTATTTTAATAATATTGTCAGACTAAGATGCGACATTCCAATAATATTATTTTAATATAATCTACTCACTTTGATAAATTGGCTTAGTCACAGCTACAAACATTTGCCATATATGACTTCGATGTGATTAATAACTATATCTTGTCTGTGTCTTATAAATATAAATACCATTTTTGGACATAAATACTTCTAGTAGTGCACGATTAGACATTAACATAGCTATGCTTAGTCTTGTTTTACAATCTTCTGACTTGTTTTGAACAATGATTGAACATCTAAGTATCTAGACATATATGACAATATTCCTTATTATAAAGTGTATTTGATTTGAATCTATAGTTACCGATTAAAAAATACACTGCGTTTTTAAACCTTTAAGGTATATAGCGTTATTTTTTGCCGTGTGGTGTATGTCTTGAATAGCACATACTTCCTCTTTTCCTGAAAGTGGTCAAAAAAACTATTAAAAGACAAAATCCTGCAGGTAAACCCCAGCATCTTCCTGTGTGTCTAACACCTACTTCGGTCACCAACATGTACGACATGCCCGATGATTAGTCAAGACTTATCTGAAATGGCTGATAATGTAGGTATTTTTTTATATAGATGATAGAGGTAGCAAACGAGGATACAGCCCACCTGATGGTAAGTGGCCACTGCCGCACATGGAAATCTGTAACCAACCCCAGATAAGGTCACAGTCCTATCTGAGATCGGCCACACATGCGTTGCTACCACTGAGGACTAGGTTGGGGGTCCCAACTTGGGACGCCTAGAATAAGTATTTCTCCCTAACCACACCCTTCAAACGCGAACACAGCAGTAGCAGAAACCCTAACATTAGCGCGAGCGAAGCTGCGGGTAAAAATTAGTAATGTATAAATAGAATGAAAAGATCTAACAAAGTGTAACATTTAACTACATTTTATTTTTAAACGTTTTCTTCTCGCTAAAAATTAAGGGTTCATCATTTGTGATTGCGGTATGAGCCTTAAATTAAAAATTTAAAACAATCTAATAGTAACATGACTATTTCGCTATTATTGTTACAGTCTCGCGTGTTATTTTGGACTGTGAACCAATAATTTGGGTCAGGTCCACGAATCGCCTCCCTATCTTTTGGTCTGCAATGGTGATAACCTCGATGTTAATTTGTTTAACCTGAATGTAAATTTCCACAACAAATACAATAATTGTAAATTCCTTTTCCCAGTTATTCTCGAACTTTTGTTTGTTATACTTTTTACATGTGGGAAAGGCATGTAAGATCCGAAAATTTACTATCTTTGCAATGTTATTTGCAAATGCAAAAATGGGGTTACTTGTGGACATCATAATGATTAGAGATTATGCACGTGAGGCTACTAAGGTCAGTGGCGAAGTGAATGCTAACAGTCATAATAAGAGCCGATAACAGATATGTGACTCAAAAGTTCTGCGAACAAAGACGTGTATGGACAATTTAGTTGGGAGATAGAATTTTCCGGTTAAGGGGTTAGGGGGTCAAGCCCCCATTTGCTGGATAAAAGACGCTAACGATGTATACTTTGCAGATCTGATTATCCTGAAGAGGGTTCTAACGAGTTGTCTGGCAAAATAACATTAGTGGAATAAACAAACTAGCTTTATCCTTCGGCTTATTTTGCGTATACTCTTTTATTACTTGACCTCGCTTTGCTTCTATAAATGTATGTATATTTTATTTTGTTATTAAGTAAGTAAGGCTCTACTAATTCAAAGTAACTTTGTGAAAAGCTATGAAGATTACCTACAAGTTTGCATATGAATATTGAAAAACCATGTACCTACGCCATTAAAGCTTCAGAAGGGTGTTTAAGAAAAAATAAAATGCCATGTGATTTGACCTGAACAATTTGGTAAGAGTGCCTCACACTAATTATGGCTATTCCTCTGTAACAAATTACTCTGCATAATTGTATTTAATTAATTTATTTTATTTAATAAGTAGGTAGATATTTCATGAATATTTATAACAAAAGCATTTAAATTGCAGCTCGAAAAATACAAAAGCGGGTATTTCCCGAAATGTAAAACTGATTATAATCTAATCTTTAAGACAGCAGTATCTTTCGAATCTTTACTATCTTCAGACTTTTAATTCAATATAAAAGTACATTTAATAGACTGGAATTTAATAGACTAGATAGACTAATTATTAATAATATCCCTGTCGCTTGTGTAGATCACAATCGATCGACAAAGTTAAGCAACTTCGGGAGCAATGCATATGCGTAATATTTGCTTTCGCGGGAGTGTCTAACGCTTGGTTTTGGTTTTCGGAAACCACGAAATTAAATTGAAATTGAATTTCGACTAATAAAAATCGGAGTAATATAGTGGAACTCTCCAGGCCCCACCCAGTTATGGGACGCGTGCCCAGTGGGATATAAATAGGGTAGCAGCCAGACAACGATATTATAATAATTATTATAATAATATGTAAATAGCGGGTCAGTTGTCACGTCTGGAGGTCTGTGGCTACCATGACCGTGGCGGGCTTTTGTACTCATACTTACAATTTATTAGGCATTTTGTATGTATGTCGCGCGCCGAATGGATACACCCACCATTTAGTAACCTCACCATGTATAGCATTCATACTGCATACTTCTGAGCGATGGTACGAGCAGACAATAGGAAATGCTGAGGATATTTTTATATTTACGATCGCGTTTGGATTTAGAAATCATGTTATGTAATAAGAGTAGCTAACGACCATGTTTAATGTATTGTGTAATATATGTTAGGTACTTAAATTTAACAGTTTAACGGAGGTTCGTTAAATTGTTTAAAATTTAGTAGGGTAATTTTGGTAGGTCCAAAAGACATACCAAAAACGTTAGAAAAAAGGACTCAAGGCAATTGGCAATTGGCAAATTTTCTACTTCTTACGTTTGTGCATTTTTAACACGGTAAGAGCTGCCCATGTATATATATGTATATGGAATATATGAGTATATGGAATCCTAACTTAAGTCGCAAACGTACTGCTTCTCCTCAGTATGTAGGTACCTTACTAGAGCGATAACATCGTCGCTTGATACTTGTATTATAAGGCATAAAGGCGGGATATATGAGTAGCTGCATTGAAAGTCAAATCACGAAGGGTTTTACCACCTTGTTTAATGATAATTTGAATGAAATTTGATTTCAAACGCGTTTGTAAAAAAGATTTAAAAAACAACATAGTAGACATTCTTAACAACTTAATTAATACATGATAATATATTAATACAAATTTATAGAGATCTACAGGTTAAAATATATTTTTTGTTATCGAGTTTATTGGGGTTAACCACCTAAATCACCTCTCTATGTCGTTTTCACTTGTTGGATGTCAGATCAATGATTAATGGCTCCGACGACGCAATAACGAAACAAACATTCTAACTAGATATAACCACAGTAAAATACTCCGTTCTAGGTATTGGTGGTTGGATGTTTTAACGCTAAATAATACTTCACAGGACAAATAAATGCAGTCTGATTATAAGTGGTCACTGCTGCTCATAGAAGTCATAGACAATTGTAAACAATTTTATTTAAAGCAGGTGTCCTTCTTGAAGCCAATTAAGATGGTCGTTAATAATATATGTAAGTCAGCCGTTGCTGACAGACTTTTTCGTGGAAACGTAATAACTGCTAAAACATGTAGGTGTAGCGGTAATACTCGTATATTGCCAGTCGAACCAAATTGCTTCTGTTACATCTAAAATCCTTTATACTGCCGTTGTTGTAATTATCATGAACTATCTGAACTTAGTTCACATGAGACGCATGAAGTTCTTACAAATAACAATTAATGTAATATTGACCTTTAATATTGATATAGTGTTTTTTCATACGAAGGTTACAAAGCGTGCTTGTTTGACCTGTGGGCAAGATTTGTTGCTAATGTTAATAAATCCCTTCGTATCCACCTTGAGAGGTGTCTTAAGTCAGTCAATCTGTCAGTTTCTATGTATAGTAGTTTTAGCTTTGATGTAGGTACTTTCTTGTTAAAAGTAATTTAATCAGAACTTCATAATGTTCCATTGCATAATTATACATAATGATATTAGAACAGCAAAACAACAATGTTCGATGCTGGTTTTGATTTATTGATTTGTCTCAATCACAGTCTGATTGATAGATCCGATAGCAATTAGAGCTTATTAAATAATTTATAAGTTGTTGCATGTCTACAAATGTCGCGAACAGTGGTCGGTCTGGATGTGACACATCAAAGAATATTCAATTAAATAAATTCAGAATACTCATAGTTTTAATTATTTATTTATTTAGTGGAAAACTGATAGTAATAATTGCTGAGTCGATTACTTAAAATAAAATCATACTGTTGACATTATTTTAGATAAGTTTTTTTTAAATTTCAAACTAAATGTCAGGATTCCAAACTCAAGCTGAGCACTTATTCTTTACGTTCCGAAACAATACGAGACTATGTCCTGAAATTTTAGCTTAGCATGCTTTTAAAACCGAATAAGTACATAGATTTATGTAACTTTTATGTCGCTACAAATTCTGTAACGATGAAATTCTTAATGTCACTTCATCCAACCATTAATCCATTGAAGTCTCTTGATGGATAAAGACCTCTCCTAAAAAGTTTTTGCGAATAGTCACACTGTTCCATACTGCGCGTATTGGAACTCAGTAAACGCCAAAATCAAAATAAGCATATAACATCATACATAACGCGGTGATACCTAGGTAAGTATCACCACGTTAAGTGAAAATACATAAATAAATTATCGTGTTTTACTGCTACATGTTACTTTTAAGTCTTGCAACTTAGTTGTATGGAGATCTCAACCACCATTAAGAAGACTACCACTATGAACAGTAAAAAATGAAAGTATTCGTAATGTTATGTATTGGGAGAGTTATTGATTATTTTTTGCCTGTGGCCATACGTTGGTAGCAACGCCAGGAGAATGTGTACTTGTATCTAACACGTTCAACTTGAAAGTTTCACTTTTCATAGGCTATATCACTTATAATGTGCTTATTTTAGGGATATTTAAATCTTTCAGCATCCTTGTACATTAGCTTGTAGATTTGAAATTTTTTTATTCGTTTGACCACAGTGTATCTTGACAGAAAAGAAAAACTTGAGGAAGAATAGATGGAGCGAAAAAGTAAAGAGCCTTAATTACTTTTATTGTCTGAAACGTAAGCTACTGAATAGTCGCTTAGCAGTTCGACAGCAGTTTTGGCAGTCGAAAAAGTACCATTGGAATATGCGATAGTATCCAATAGGCCAGCCTTATGTGTACGATGTACATACTACGATTCATATTTGTTTAGTACAAGTAGTAAGAGAAATTGTCAGTTTCATTACCTGACATTGAGTGCTTTCTGCTGTTCAACTGATATGTAACCAATCGCAAATACGACTAGATTCCTTATAAATGCAATCATAGATGCATTGCTACACGTTTCATCGCTTACAGGAGTAAGTTTGGCTTACCATAACTCTAAAACCAACGGCGTTACGATAGCTTTAATTCAGAAATGGCGCGACAGTCAACAAATTCTACTCTATTTTATGCTAACTTTGTCGAAATGAGAGCGAATGCGTCATAGTGATAATCTGTACGCCCTATTTAGAGTTAAGCTACTGGTTATAAGTTATCTGTGTCTCTGACGTATTAGCATAAATGTCCTTTATGTGAAGCCGCCTAGCCTGGCGCCGAGTCGCGCCGATCACATTAGATTGAACACGGGAAATTACATAGCTTGTTGAAATACCTGCGAATAAACAATTTACCACATAATTGTAGTACTCGTTTACCTACTAGAAATATTAACGGAGTGATTTTTATACTATTATACACTATTACTGCTGTTTGTCTAGCTTTAGTTTTACGTAACGTAAATGTTAGCGATAATTATGTTGTATTATATGTTATTACATAATTATAGGCGTTTAATGCCTTGTTTTCTCTCTTGTTTGGTGTTTATGTAAAATGTAAGAATATGGAACTAATTCAAAAAAATATTCTACAATAACAAGATACAATCATATTTGATCAAATACGAATGTTGAAAAAGTAATGAATTAAACAAAGAATTAACTTTATAAGCAAGTAATATACTTAATATAAACTTTGATTCAAAACGTCCGTAAAACTGTTATTTCCGCAGTGTAAAATTCTCCTCAATTGTTTTCAATCCTGCAAATCCTAAAACAAATAAAGCTTAAAGTTACAGTAACTACAATTTATAGTTGGCAGCTACAGTTGCCAAATAGCACTGTTCTATTTGGCAGACCGAGTTAACATAGTATTATGTTACCGATTGTAGCAATCTCTTTGTGAAATCCTTTTTCATTGATCGAAGTTACGTTTTGTGTAAATAACATTAAGTAAATAAGGAGCGTATTTATTTCGATTGTTTTGTTAGCGTTTGGCTACGGCCAAAATTCTTCGCCGAGAGATCTTTTTGCAGCGAAGATGCGTCCTAAAAAAAAGTCCGTTTGCCTAGACCAGTGGTTTTCAAACTTTTTTGTGGCGGAGCCCTTTTGAAAAGCGAAATTTTTAACGGAACTCTAAATTAAACGAAAAAGTTATGTGCTTTCTTTTTATAATGGGTAATCACACTAATCATGTTACAATGTAAGTGTATATTATAATAAAAGAAAAATAATCTAATGACAGTATTCTCGCGGAGCCCCCGTAAAGGCTTTACGGATCCCCAGGGCTCCGCGGAGCACACTTTGAGAATAGCTGGCCTAGACAAATCTCTTTGTGCTGCTCAAACTTTATTATTTTTTAAGCCATAGAGGTCAGGAAATAGAGCTTTTGGAGAAGCATGTATGCCCGTCTTGTAGTACCTATAGGTATAATGAACGATTAGTTATAAGATTTTTTATTAAAGTGATCAATTGGAAAATTGCCTTTCAAAACTGTGTGTCTTATGGCATTATTAGTATATTTTTAGGTATTATGGAATTACTTTGCAAGAAATCATTTATTTATTTCAACGATAAGTGTGCAACATTGAAACAAATGTAACACGTGGCATTAAAATGTTATTCAGAAGAAATAATTATTTAATAGAAGTTGTAGTTGGAGCAAATTATGCCTTAAACAACTTGAAACGCGATAACACATTATCTTTAATTGTATGAACGATTTATTTACTACAACATAAAGTAAGTCTAGTATCATATCGGTAGTATTGTTTCTTATGGTGTCACTATCACTTAGTAAATGACAGTGACTGATAATGTTCAGTATCTCATAAGGGACATCTATAGAGTGAATTCAGAAACCACTGTTGGTGACGTTTTTACCTTGCATCTATTCTACACATGCCTGATAGGGATATGAGGTGACTCTTGTCGTCAGAAGTGACAACGCATCTGTGGTTAGTTTCCGGTAGAATCCTCACTCAATGTGGTATTCGTAACAAATGTATAAGTGATCGTGATTATTAACAATCAGATGGGCTTCAAGTTTGCTTTTTAAATTTTGTAAAACAATCTCGATCTCAAAGAAATATCTGTAATAAGGAATTGTCTTTGAATTATTTTACTATTCAATTACTTTTTGTTTATCGACTGACGTACCTATCAATAGAAGCAGTCCTGTGGGTTTAAGCGTAATTGTATTATAAAAATAATCGACCTTACGTTCCTATCTTGCCTTAATCGATTCCGTCTTTGTCCATTAGCTATTAATAAGAGGAACTTGAAACAAAGATATAACAAAATTACTTGGAAAGTTTTCTATTAGCGATCGTTCCTGTTGTTTCCCTCTATACTTCATAGCCATAGAATCATTTCTATAACTGTCATTTATGAGATCTCAAGCTATTTATTTAACTCAATAGCGCAGTCGTAAACAAATGATGCCTTTAGGGCATTTAAACATGACAACGCTTTATCTTGCGTTTATATGAACGGTCCATTCGTAATTCCAGTCTAACATCGGCAGTAATGGGTGTTATGGTGTCATTATCACTTTAATAGTTAATGACGCCGATCGATAATGCTAGATAATGATCAGTGTCTTACAAGGCGTAAAGTGTGAATTGCAAAACCGCAGAGCGCAACCTTTGTTCGTGGTCCACAACCACGGAAAAGAGAGAGAAGAGGAAGTGGCATAGCCGATTAGTATGGGAACCGCTGTAGCCAAACAAATATATAGAAATCAGTACCTCTCTCTTCAGTACCAGAATACGATTCTTACTACTATGTAACCTGCATTTTTATTTGTTGCCTGTTGCCGAAAATTAACGAGCCACTTTTACGAAATTTCGCAAAAATCTTATTACCTGAAAAACAAAATTTACGTGTATCAATCATTGGACAAGCACTGACGTTAAGTAGGTACACTGGTACAGCTGTTCGTACTGGTAGTCGCTAGTACATATCAATTCCAGTTGTCTCTATCTTTCATGTCTACAACCATGCATCTTAAAGAAATGTCTATTCATATAAGGAATTGTCTGCGATGACTCGATCATTGATGACTAGTCCGTTAATTAACTATTGAGTTAATTATTATCAAAAGATACAGGCTAGTGCCTAGTGGTTTTAAACGAAATTGGATTATAAACATAATCCTTATGTTCATATCATGTCTTTATCTATTCCGTCTTTGTGTATTGGCTATACTCCTAATTTGATTAGCTTTTTGTATCTGCGAATAATATATTTTATGTGTGCATATCTAAAAGATATAGGTACATATAAAACCAATATAGGTAGTTAGTCGGCGTTGGTCTAAAATTGTAGTTTTCTAGTTTGAATGTGTTTTATTATTTTGCTATACGGAAGGTAACTTTCATGTCTGTGAACTTTGTCTAATGTGATTTATATTTTATTTATAAATTGTTTTATAGTTCTATTTAATGTTCAGTGTTCAAAAAATTGACCAAAAAAAAATTATTTCAAAACCGAGCACACAACTTCATATCTTTTAAATAATATAAGGCGTTTCATTATTGTCAGTGCAATTTTGCAATAAAATTGCGTTTTCAATGCTTCTTTATACGTGTGTTTCTCTACTTATGACCTATAAGCAATTAGCATGAACGAATACAATAAAGATGTCAGAGTTAAGTGCCACCATTCTTCTATTTCGTTTTCCTTTTAGAAATCTTCGTCATAGGTACTTAAAGGTCTAATATATTTAGCTCATAAAAATATGTAAAATAGTATAACGTCGTCATAACTCGCTGTTTGTTGTTATAGTTGATTGTAGGATTGTTATTTTATTGCTCATGGCGTAACAAAGTGGTCTGTCGGTTTTTCGTATTTCTGTGTTATTTTTACCTACATACCTACTTGTAACCAGTAACAACTTCCGTGTAAGAAGTCTTCCCACAAACTATGTTTTCTATGTGAGTCACCTAATATAAATGTTCGCCTTTGTGATGTAAAAATAAATGTAAACTATGTACCTATCAATTCTTTAACGCTCGTTAAAGTAATTGCAATATTATGGCCATAGCGAATCAATAAAGCGCGAATCATAGCTTTGTCGTGAAGATGTATTAAAAAACTATTGGATGAGTTAAACAATGCTGAAGACCTATAAGTAAGCATTTCAATTTCAAAGGGTCGTTAATTACAAGTTTGTCAGTTGCTATATTGTTTTTTTATAATTAAAAAAAAACAAAAATAGGTACATAAGAGGTTAGCCACAGATGCGTTGTTACCCATGGTGTCTGAGTTGAAACGCGTCGCTAAGCATGTAGGCAGAAATAGAGGTGGTGGTGGTGTCTCCAAAGTAAAATCACGAAAGGTTCTACCACCTTTATTATATACCTAGTCATACTTAAATCTTAAATCCGCATTAAGGATCTTCGATTAAGCTTTTGATGCTTCGATGACTCTCTCAATTATTGTGAAAAAAGGCATTATTAAAACCTCCATCTTTTGTTTTACAAAACCGTGAATTCAATAATGTTTTCACGGTTGAGGTACATAACTGATACCAGTATGAACATTATGAACCGTGCGAGATAATGGCTTAAGCCCTTTTCATTCCAGGAAGCTACTGTGGGATAGGTAGTAGTGATCAAAGATGACAGGTTTTGAAACATTAATATTTTCGGAAACGTATCTTACACTTACAAAAATTAGAATTATTTCTTATCAAAACAAAGATAACAGTTATATTTTTATATTTATAAAAAGTGAAAAAAAGGTTAAGAATAACTTAATAATTAATATAGGCATCATTGGAAAACGTAGTAGGTACACAAATATCTACATGTTTTTAAAATATTCTCAGCGAATACATCTATGTATGTCAATGTTTACGAGTTGTTTACGAGAATGTGCACCAAATAAATGCAGGTTTCGGTAAATGTCGTTGCATTTTATTTCCTGTTCTAATTTATCAGTGTAGAATGCGGAATACGTCGCTATCACAATAATAAAGCAGTCCGCTTTTATCTACCAATAGCACTTATTTACGAGTGTCAAAAGTGTGTCCGATAAAACGGTGGTGTAGTGTGTGGTCGGTGGTCGGTGCATCGAGGGCGCTGCGAGCGTGGTGTCGCGCTGGTGCAGGCGTCTGGTCGGAGTGGTCGGAATGGTGGCGCGCGGGAGGCTGCTCGGAACTGGTCTGGCGCACGCGCGGGGCAGAGTCGCGCGGCGGCCGGCAGCGACGCGCCACCGACCACCGAGCACCGACACCACTCAGTGCACGCGCTGCCTCGCCGCCGCCAGCCTGCCTGGCTCTCAGGACCACGCTCGTACGCGAACTAGCGCTCCCCACACGAACGTACGAATCCCCCCATTAAAAACGACGATAAAAATAAATGACTCCTCGAAAACTTTTCTCGCGTGCACGTTCCGTAATCGCGTACACTGTTTACGTTTCCAAAGGTGCTATTTTTCGCTTAACTTAGTCTTATCGAGCAGTGAATCGGGAGTGAATTTATATTTTTCAACTGTATAAGTGAAAAGAAAACACGAGCTGATTTTTATTAAGGTAAGCTTTTATTTTGTACGTTAAAATTATTTAAACTTGTTTTTGCCGCGGACTCGAATTTAATGATCATTTCAGTTTTATATTTTCTCTGGGCACCTGCTCATAGTTTTTATTAGAAAGTTACTTGCATATATGAACCAAACAAGTTAAAACTACTCGCACTCGTTGGTATTTTTAACTATACATTAGAAGATAAGAACATACTAACTTACTTAAATTGATGTAACCTCGTAGTAATAGAACATAGACGTAACCACGGGACAAGTTAAGCTCGGATACGGTATATTAACACATGATTATGCAATATATAGAATTTTAGAATAAATTGTCTATTTGTAGCTAATTTAAATAATGACTTATATTAATTATATTAAATACGTTTATATTTTTAAACATTCAAAAATTTTTATTGCGTGTTTAATTATCAGAATTGACCTAAACTGTAATAATTTGTTATAGCTACTTATTTTATATAAAACATAAATTTCTATTAAGTTATCTGGTTTATATATGCCCATGGACTATCTCTTGAGGTAGGTATCACAGAACCAGTTAATGATGTGGTAACTCTAATATTATGTTCACCTACTATATGTTCGAGACATAATCATTGGCAGTTTAGCGAATAACCCTTAGAATACAGTCGTAAACATTCAGACGGCAATCTACATAGTAGGTATCAACTATCAACATAATATTTCTTTAAAAGCCCTTGAAGTTTGAAAACACGTGTTTGAAAAATAAAAAATGGATTTCATACATGTAAGTGATAATTAGTTATATTTTATTACTTGTTAATAATATAGTAAAGTATATAAAAATAGTTGATAACAAAAAAGTTTTAAAAATAACTGCCTATATCATCTACCCGTGAAACTTGCTTCACTTATAAATATGATGAAATAATTAAATGCATTACTTTTGTGCGATATAATCATTGAACGTTAATACATATTTATAAGTTACTTACAAAGTACAATTCAAATTGTAAAAAATCGAATTTACCGTTTTAAAACGAACCACACGCAATAATATTAATAAATCATAATTATCAAACCTGATCATAAAAAATATATGAAATTAGGTATGTTAGTCGCATAATTTGCAAATCATCATCAGCATAAGTAAATCATAGGCTTTTTGTTACTACGCTACTATTTTACTTTTTATGCAGATAAATTCATTGTAGGTAGGTACCTAAATATCTTAACAGTCTGCAACTTTATTTCATTAAAATCTACTGTACCAATAAACACACACATGCTACACTTATTACCTACGTATGCAGATGAAGTCAGAGGTATGGGCTAGTGTAAAATAAAGCCTTAGTGTATTCTTGGTCTGAGGAGTGTATTAATGTTAACACTAGATGCGTTCCAACTTAATCTTTAGAGGTTACATCTGTGATCGTCTTCAGGAAGATTCAATGATTGAGAATGGAGCAGGAGCGACTCCTTACCATCAAGTTTTTTTTATGATAAACGTAGCAAACGAGAAAGCAGTCCACCTGATGGTAAGTGACCACTGCCGTCCGACATCTGTAATCAACCCCAGATAAGATCACAGTTTTATCTGAGATCGGCCACAGATGCGTTGCTACCCCTGAGGACTAAACTAAATCACCTCGAATATGTCTCCCTTACCACACCCTTCAAACCAGATCACAGCAGCGCGGAACACTGCTGTTATAAACAAAAGGTTCTACCACCTTTTAGCAGCGTGTAGCGTAATCATTAGCTACTTTAATTTCATGACCAAACGAATACTTTATCATTTGTCTTTATCGATGTTTGAATTATCTAAGGAAATTGAGCGTAACGAGGTAGTTGGCCGACAATTGGATATTTGCTTACATGTTTTTTATTAAAAAGTTACAATTCATTAATATTTGTAAATTGTTTCATCGCGAATTGTATTCATTCAGAATAAGAAGGATAAAATTCTTAGTTCACCATCTAACTCCAACGTTCAAGTTAAAAAAAGGTATCTACTTCAAACACTTAAGATAAGTATATTATGGAAATATTATATTCAGTACTAATTGGCAACAGGCATTTCACCAATGTTTTTATTCATCACTATAGTAAATTATTAACAATTTGGATATATGGGACAATAGAGGTATGGGAATTTTAATTAGATATGATAGTTTTGTTAATTGATATTAAGATTATTAAATTAATATTATTTAAAACCACTGCGTTATAATCAATAAGTAGGTGTACTATGCCATTATTCTTACGTAGGCTATCCACGACGTATCAATCGGATCATTTCAAATGAGACCTTTTATCAATATCTAAGGAAATTGAACGGAACGCAAACATTAATGTGTCAAAGTTTAATTTAATAAAATTATGTTAGTTACTTTGATTTTTCAGTTTTATATAAAGCAGGAATAATTTGTATTAAATTGTAGGAATTAATGAAAATTCAATTAATAAAGTTTTACCAAAATGTGATAAATACAGTTTTCGTAAAATCATTTATGAGAATTATCTTATGTAATGCTCCGTTATTTTATAAAAATAAATATAAATGTAGTTTTTTATTCTGATGTTCCTGAAAAATTCATAAAGAAAAATGGCAAGGCCTATAGGTGTCATACTAAGATACATATAATGGCCGACGGCTACGGCTACAAACTTTAAATTGTTTTCCTTAATTATTTTAACTGTAATTAATATTAAGATGGATATAAATGGAGGAATTTTGCGCGTTAATTTGGATTTCCGTTAATATATACGGATTTTACTAGTATGTGAGGTTTTAACCACATTGATATCTTCTGCACTAGTAAATCATTTACCTGTTGTTTGTAATTACAAATTATATAATTAATTCACAAGAAGCATGGCGTTAAAATACCTATATTGTACGTTTAGGTATTTCATGATTACACACAATACAGGAAAACTCTTTCGCTACGTTGTTTAATTAACTATAAATTAAACAATAATTTGCGATTCTTTGAATTTGATTAGAATTCCTGGTACGAATAGATTGAACGGTCAATATTAGTTTATGATTTTTTATTCAAATTACCGTATGTTTACTAAAGTATTTCCTACGGAACAAAATTATTTCCGTAATGGGATATTTTCTTCAATATATTAATTTTTGCATAATGTAATCTATGGCATGATAAAAAAATTATCAACAGCGACGACTTTACAATAAGTAGGTATTGTCTGTTAACTTTTACGCTCTTATTCTTACGCTCTTTAATTCCTTAACACAAAGCGAATCGGAAAAGCTTGATAGAATAAGCTTCAGATGTAGCGAGATTTAGCAGTTAAATATAAATAAATAATAAGGGTTGCAACTGGCTATCTAGATACGCATAAAATATATCTTAGCTACACTGGTAAACAACAGGTGCATAAGTTACAAGTTGAATAATATTTGCTTATCGGAAATGTGGCAATGCATAAATATGACAGGTTGGCACTGTTGGCACCAGCCGCCAAGTAAGGCTCGGACCGATTATTTATAATGACCTATAATAGTTTTGTCAGTTAATTTAGATTGCATCTCTACGGCCGAAAGATTGAAATATTTGCATTAAACCGCTTCAAATATTTCAACGCAAAGATAATTTATTTGACGTCCTGTTTTGTGGACTTAATGCAAACACGCAATGCACAATAGTTGCACAATCCCCCTGATCTTAATAACATTGTTTGTTTTGCAATTGATATTACTAACATACTATGCTAAATGTGATTGTATCTTCAATAAAAATAAGTATGTGTTTCAAAATGATCAAAATCTTCCACAATTATCCTGTTTGAACGCTGGAAAATAGGTACAGATAAACTATAACTTCATGATATATCTTGACTACTTATGCGTTGAATGTTGGGAAAATAATTATAACAAGTAAACGAAGTAAAATGCACCTAAAGCTTAGTACCTATACGCATCAAAATCCAGCATTAATCCAAATACATTAGGTTACACTTGCCTGACCGAGGATCGTACCCGGAACCCTATGCCTGGCAGACCGGTTCGGTATAGTAAACACCACGCAATCCGTTGCAAAACATTTCCTAGGAGTTATGCGCATTAGTTCTTTCAAGTGACGTACCTACTATTGAAATTGAACTGTTCAGGATCATAACAATTTCTATTAACGATAATGAGCTATGACGATAATACATTTATGTCTTCTATGATGTTTATTCCTTGTACATATTGGTACCTATATGATGAGTATTAATATTCGAAAGGATACTTAAATAAAATGTCTAACAAAGCTACGCGTAATAAAATGGACTAAATGTAGATTTTTCTGTTTGTTTTCGTGTAGATTTTTTATAAGTAGGTACATATATTAAGCTCTAAGCCAGAGACGTTCGTCTTCTAAATTTTTTAAATATTGTCCCCCCTTTCAGTCCTAAAATTATCTACTTAAATATAAGAAAATGCAGAAGTAGATAATTTTCTATTCTTATTACTATTCTTATTATACAATCGCAAAAATATAAAAAAATCTTATTGGTCATCACCAATAAGATTTTTTTATATTTTTGCGATGGCTAAGTGATGATACAATATTTTAAACTATTAATTCTTTTGCACAATATTTTGACACATGTATTTTTTCTTCAAATATCATAATGGCAAATACAAAGTAGGTCTAGTATAGGTATATTTTATTATAATCTTTGCCTACGTCATTATTTAATTAGGGTAAGATTGCTGATTTGAATTTGTTACGCTTAATCGCTGTTTTATCGCAATTATATCTGGATTATTTTTGGGTTTTTCTGTCAAATATACTTAATCTTGTTATGGGTGTTCGACATTAATTGATTAATCGAATCGCTCAAGAATGTGCTAAAAGAATTCAGACGTATTAATTAACGCGTCAGTCGTTCTAATTGTAATGGGGTAATACGAGTCCAGACATGTCTTAAAAGGAAGATTAATAATGTTAGTCATTGTTAATTTACTTTCATTTCACAGTTAAGTCGGTTCTGCTTACAGATCGCTAGGAGCGGAATTCGAAGCCGTTAGACAGCTGTTTGTAAGCAACAGGCGTTCTCTACGTTAAGCGAATAGATATACATTATCCACTAGTAACGTCATACACGTCATTTAATTAAGTTTTTGCAGACGTGATGTGAGTATAGAAAGCTTAAAAGATTTTGTTAATCGTCAAAAACTACATGATAATAAGTGACAAACAATGGCCCAGATTGATATACATATAATTGTGGTATCTTGAGCTACTTAATATCCTTAGCTTAGTTTCCAAAATATTTTTACTTTAATCTCATCTAATTATTATTCTATGTTTTATGAAATTGTATTTTTGGAGTTACTAATATCAGGCATTTTATAAATGAGATTCTAAACTGAATCTGTTAAAATGGTAAAATACATAAAAAATACCTATTAACATACAACGCCCTATATATATTTCAATTCTTATACCTAATCAGGATTGAAAACATTTACAAACCTTAAAATAAACAAATGAAATTGTAATCTATGTTATATATTAGGTACTTATATGTTTAGTTATTTTGTTATTATTAGTATTAATTCATTGATGACACTAGTTTTATAATGCTCGTGCAAGCATATCGTTAAGACCTTCCAAGAATAAGAGCAATTATAAATAACGTAATTTATTTTTCTATTAGAATTATAAATATAATTCTTAGAAAATGTTATAATTTACGCTATTCCATATGGCGATAAGACAGGCGCCTCCCCGTGACGAAACCGATGCTTCATCGTTTTCAGCGGAAGATTATGACTCACAGTAGACCTATCCTTACTCATTCCACGTTTATTATTACCAATAACTATCTGCTAACAGTACTGTTTCTTAGTATCTCCTACATTCGGAACAATATTTCGGATGATCCATACGATGAGTAAGCTTAAGTAGTTTGTGTAAGCTTTCGGTAATTGTTACTTTTAAAAGCTTATCTACTTAGTTAATACGTGCGATTATCATTCTAAGAAACACAACGTTTTACAACGCACATTAAAGTTACAAAAGTAATTAACCTTTACCTTTCTTTGGCTATATGTATATTATTTCTACTACTTAAGTGCATTACTTGTAGCTTAAACTTGCTTTGTTTAAATAAAAAATTGAACTGTTTCTTAATGCTAATAGTAAAATACTTTTCACCATAGACGTTAATTCTACCATATTAATTACCCCTAACCTTTTAACAACCCATTATCTTCCTGCTAATTAAGTACTTAATTTATTTTACAGTAAAGTATTTCCAACAGAGTTACATATTTTGTAATATGTTATTACCTACTTCAGTAGTGACAAATGAAATTTAAGTATTAAGTAGTTTGAAAATAATTAACATCAAATTATGCGTACATAGGTAAATACTTATTAATAAATAACAGAATAAATAATATACTTTATGAATAACAAATTATATTTATTTGATGAATGAGTTGAGTTAAAAATAAATTTAAATAAAATTAAGCCCACTTATTTTATTATTACGAAATTGTTTAGCCATTGTACAGTAATAGTGAGTATTCTCTTATTGTCTAGGTTACCGTTACCTCAGGATGACCTCATGAGAGGTAAATGCTTAAGTGGTTACTATGTAAGATACAGCTAATGAGGTGGAAAGAAAAATAATTAGTATCTCACAGTTTTAAAAAACTGTTATGTGGTTATAAGCATGTCTGTCGTACTTGGTTCCTTGGCTTGCTTAGCTTTATCATTCTTTTAAGAATAATAAAGGAATTTTTGAATACTTTTTGGAGAGATAAAAATAATGTGGCAATTTTTTTTATTATTTATTTATTATTGAAGTTTATGAAAATTGTGATTTATTCTGTGATTGATCGATGAATTACTGTGATTTTCTATTTTATTAATAATAAACGAAGCTAGAAGCTGAATACTATTAAAATACGATTGAATTTAGTAACGTATATATACTTCAATGGTGCGGCAGCAATTATTTATATTACTTTACGATTTAAAATTACAGCAAGCTATTATCTAAATAAGCTACCACAGAGCTATATCCAGCGATTGCATTTACATTAGTCCTCACAAAGACACGAAGAACCCAGCTAATTAAACTTAACCTACATGGCCTCGCTTGAACCGTGTCTTCCCGTCTCTACGACCATTTATGCCCATGGAGATATATTTACGACCTTCGCTTCCCAAGCCTTGGAATCGTAGTAAAACTTGCATTTTATAACTGAACTAAACTAATGCCTTTACTAGTATACTATATAGTTAATTAGTTTCATTACTTAAACGCTAGACTAATTACAAACTATTTTTATGTGATTTTAAAGCACACACTAGTCAGGTATTAACTGACATGTAGCCATGTAACCTATGTGAGGTCGATACAGATGCCTTTTTCCCCTAAATATATTTAGATATTTCCCATATTTCTGCTCTTTAAATCAGAACACAGAAGCTTTAGGTATACTCTATTATAAATACTACTACTACTAGAAACTAGATCCACTGTAAATACTACTACTGCTACTAGAAATAGTAGAAGGTACTTGTAGTAGGTAGTAAAAATGAGCAGTGAAGAGTTCTACTAACTTTAAGTATCACTAAGTACATATGTGTTTATTTATATTCCAAAGTCTCGGAGTATCAAACCAATTGTAATATATCAAGATAATTATGTCATTAATAATTATTTAAAGTCCGACTCTAAAATGTACTGTTTCTATAGCCACAATGTATTTCTGTCACCACAAATATTTTGTTATCAGCGAACGCGTCATCAAAATACCCTCCAGCTGACGTAAAACTCATATCGATTGTATTTTAGGTAATAACTAGCTGATCCCCGCGGTTTTACCCGCGTAAAAAAAGGAAATAGGCTTACATATTTGAACTTGAGTGATGTCCCGCGCTCCCGTGACGGCGTCCGCATGCGCAAAATTAAAGTAGCCTATGTGACGCCTTAGACCTTCAGCTATCTGCGAGTGAAAGTTCCGTCAAAATCAGTCCAGCCGTTTGGAAGATTACCTCAACCAAACAGGCAGACAGTCAGACATTTGTTTTAATTGCATTTTTGTTATAGGTATACTTTCATATGCATTGAGTAAAAGGCTGTTATTGTAAAATCACAAACAGACACTTCTATTTTATTTATTGGTATAGATTTAAAGAATTCGGCATTTATCGGATTCTCCGATATAAAATGATGATATGATTGGTTTCTGCAATATCTGAATTGCCACTTCATTATCACATACCAATATTGTTACTCAGAACATGTCTATTGTATGTATGAATAGGTGTATTGTGATGTAATCCTTTAGATAGTGCCCTTTCATTGTGGATAATGACAAAGATTTTTATGCATTGTTGCATTATTAGTAGTAGTTCTTGTACTTCAAGTATTACACGTAATATGTAGAATATTTCAGCTAACGCTTCTTCATTCATACTTTCTACACTATGATTACATTCATTAACACTGTAACTTGTGTTACTGACACATAAAGACAAATAGTTGCATAAAATCCAGATCTTAGAAAACTTAATTCATAATTTAAATTTGTGCCTGGCTGAGAATCGAACTCCGAAGTCTGTGCATTGGACCGGTATTTGGTGAATATGGTGAGAATTTTATGTTAAGTATATCTATCCTTTAATTGTATTTTTCAGCTTTTTTCAAGACTGGATTCCCTTTTGTTTCGCGATACTCCGACTCTTTTGGTTTCTAATCTGTATTTTACACATTCATACAACATTTCACTTTATTTTCTGTGTGTAAAATGTGTATTTATTAACTTTTTATTAGTATTTTTTTATTTCATTTTTATGTTGCTTCTCAACTTCTACGACCCTCCGGATTGTCAGGTTGCAAAACACTGACCCATTACACCTAAAGTATAATAAAATTGTAAACATATTCGAATGCAAGAGTGTTCAAAACATTTGACGGCTTCAATTATTTTACGCATAAATTGCTTTTCAAGACTGCCACTAGGTATTAACTTTGCCTATTGTAACAGCTAGCTTTAGTATGTAACAAAGTTTTCCTAATTAAATGCTTGTAATAAAATGTAAAATTACTCACTTATACCTTTATTCTACGTAAAGTTTTACAACGTGTGAAAAGTTGCAAGTCATCATGTGGGTACAAAAAAGCGTTATGTAGTTACATGTTATACCGCACGTGCAGTGGCCTAGCCTGGTGAGTGTTTCGCAAACCTGCGAAGAGGTCCTATTCCAATGCTGTATGCCGTTGATTCACTTAACTATTGCAATTGTTGAAAACGAGTGAAATAAATGTCCACTACTATGTATTTATTATACAAAGTGGAATGAGACTTATATAAAGCACCGATTGGAACTTTAGGTACATATGAGTCACAAAAAATGAAAGTAAAATATTCGTGTTTATATCAAATTTAGGAGTACTGATATAGCAGGCGTTATATGTATACAAGAAAATACTTATTAATTGGAATGTCAGACATACTTCCCCGCTTTTTAAAAGTAGGTAGGTACCTAATATTTGTATTATTATTTGATTTTATCAATTGTTAGGCAATTGATAAAATCAAATCATAATACAAATGAAAGGAAAGAAGAAGAACGAAGGAAAACGTAGTGAAGAAATCTGACATATCGGAGTTCTTACGTACCTAAAGTTCTCAAGGGTGTGTAAAGTCTACCAATATACAATTTCCTAAATCCTTCATATTCTAAGAAGACACTTTAGTTTAATGAGTTAAATACATACAAGATAATCTAGTAAGTACTTGCATTCATTTCATACTAAAGACTAAACTAAACCTCATAGTATGTTTATAGGAAGTAAGTAATATAATGGAAAAATATGTAACGAGAAGTTGATAACAACATATAGCAAGCTTTTCCGCGTACCGCCCTTTTTTTACATGATGTTTGTTTTTATGTATTTTATTAATTAGAACAAAATTATGTCTGTATTTGTTATAAACCACAATATGTACCTATTGTATTTGTCATTTTCTTTTTCGGAAGTCATTTACGAGACTTGTCTTATCAATAAAAAAAATGAAAAAATGTTATGACCGAATTTCAACCACAGAATGTCAGTAATAAATTAGTAGTATATATTTTCTATACTAAGTCGATCCCTGCTTAATCTTAGCACGTTAAGTTGTACTAAAATAATTAGAAGTCAGATTGTGAACATACAGGTAGAGACATAATATTTGAAACATAAAAAGATGCAACATTTATAATTCTAAACACATTCATTATAGATTCATATAAACGTATGTATAGATAGATAAATCATTAATGAGTAAGGAGATCGATTCTTCTCTCAGTATTCATTCAGATATTTAATTATCGTGAATGAGTCGCTCACGACCTTTTTATCTATAAAGCCACAGTACATAAGTTACAAAACCATATTTATTGAGTTGTGAATTGAATAAAAATGTGCCAAGTGCAACCTCTTATCTTCCTGTTATAGTAAAATATTATGCGGTATGAACATCTTATCTGATCAATATTCAGCTTTGGGTAATTATTCTAAAAGCTAATAAAAAAGATTTGCATACATTTTCTAAATTAGGAACCGTGAAATAAATTTTGTTTTATTATCATTAATACTATATTCGTCAGGTGTGAAGAGAAGACATCGAAAAATATTTTCTGTTCTGACTGGAAGGATGTAATTTAAGGGAGTCTTATTTATAGGCGTTACTTATAGGCGTATATTTATAGGTAATCGTTACTTCTTAATTTTTAAGGGGAAACAAGAGTAAAGCACAATATAATTCATGTGGCTGTCTGAAGTCACGCTTACGAAGGACATAAGTTCTTGAAAGATCTCATCTTCTAACATTGTTGCTACCGTGAAGGATTTCTCTACACAGGTCTACGTATATGCCAAGTAAATGTTTCGCGTGAACCAAACATGTGGCCAAATGCCAAATATCCAAGTGATCGTGAAACTTGGTCTTTCAACCAGTGTCATAGTGGTGATAAATATCACTTACTGGGACGGTTCACGTGATATTACCGTTCAGGATCTTTTGATTACAAAAATGAAACTTCCAGTCGTTGCTTGGGATTTGCGATTGTAAAACTTTTCTAACTTTTTATCCTTTACAATTGCACTTGTGGCGTACGGTCTACAAAGTTAAATACGGGATGAGAAAATAGATTAAAGAGAAATTGAAAGGTTTTTTGTACCAATCAGTTAGTATTTACATTAATGATTGATCTTAGATTTTCAGACGCTTATTCAATGTGCAGGTATTGCAGGTGGTACCTGAGAGTAGTTTAACTGATTGTCATAATAGTCTTGAAAGATAAAAGCTTATTGCCCGTTTTCTCATGAGATCAGGTTTGCCTTAAATGTTTTGAATATCAATTGAAATGACCGTAATTATTGCGTCACCGGTCAGTTAAATGGTCTTGCAATTGAACTATACCATAAAATAGTGCCTGTCACTGAAAGTCGTAAAGTTAATGGGTAGCTAAAAGTTACTAATATACTTTCTGTTTAGACTTTGCTTTGGAATCGGTTATTTCTTTTGCAATACTGTTACTGAATTGTGCCATATTTTTAACCTTATATTTTTTTCTAAAATTCGTGATATAAAGTACCTTTAAATAGACGGCGTATAAACAAGTCGCACGAAGCGAGCCAGTCTTCGCTTAAAGATCCACAGCTACGTCCATTACTTACGCTTATGTCAATGGAGTTTCGTCCTTAAACCTTGGTGGTGCGTATCAATGTTGAACAGTGGTGAATGTAAAAACTGTTGGTTTTGGCCTGTTGGCGACAATCTGGCTGCGTGGGCACTATCGGGCCTGCGAGGTCGCGCCGCTCACCCCACTATCGCGGCCACGCTCCGTGCGCCTCATTAACTCGTCTATTAATAATTCATCTCGTATCTCACCCTATTGTTCTGCGAAATCGACCACTCAACTATGCACCATTAATATATTCCACACAAAACCTATAATACCTTCGGGCGTATCACAAGCTTGCCAATGTATAAAATTGCGGGACAATGACCCTCTGATCAAGATATGCCTTCGATAATACGTCTTTGTTTGTTTTATAAGGTAAAAGACGATATGTCATACGTAATATCGTGTTTTCTACTTACAATCTGCTATTGTATGTACGTGACGTACACACGGTCGGCATTACGTATAAGGTTGTTATTATATTGATGGTTAATGTAGTAAAAGTTAGTGAAGGTACCATTAGTTTCTTATTTGCATCATTAGCTTCATTATGTTGGGTCAGTTGATGGCAAGACGTCATAATGATTTTTGTAAATATTCTGATTTCAAAGCAAATTTGCTGCTTGGTGTCACCTAGTTTTACGAAAAAAAATTAGACGGTGGTAATTCTGTACTATATAAGTATAAAAACATAGGCAGCGTGTTTTAAAGTTTAAGTTGTGTGAATAAGTGGGGACTGCAGGTAAATGATAGCCCAATTTGACTAGGTAATTTAGATGCACTGAAGATAATTTTATTATTCACCTCGATAAAGAGTGCGAGGTTTAGAAAAGACTGATTGTAAAATAAAAAATATTGTAAGTACATATTTAATATATGCCGCAAAAAATACAGCTTCGATAACATTTTTTAATAATCTCTTGTATTTAAACATTAGGCTTAAGTGTTTAATAAATACGTATATTTTCTGATAATGTAATCTCATAGATGGTTTAGGGATATTATTCTACCTACGTCTATGTGGAGTAGATAAAATAAACAGCGCAAAGTATAATTAATTGCTGTATAAATATATTCATTAGTACCACATTATGCAATTTACGGATGTGATTAGAAACACGCTGTCATGGAAAAATTGTACTGTATCTACCCTTATCTCTGTTATACTGAAATGTCGCTAAACTAGATCATAGTGGTACTAAAATGGCACAAAGGCTAACTGGTGAAACTATTTTAGTACTACTAGTAGGAAAATTTCGCGTTTTTTGTGAGTATTAGGATTTGTAAACAAGCCTTGAGCTAACTTCTTAGAGTTCTTACATGTTTTTAAAACTTTTCGCGCAAGCTATTTAGTGTAAAAAATTCGGAGAATAGTGCGTATGTTCTAAGTTCATGACATAATTTTGCTTAGTAATATGTTCTGTTATATATTATATAATTATGTTCTGAAATAAAACTTTATTCGATATCCTTCAGGATGTAACTTGGCCATGTACGAGTAGGTACTCGTGCATGACCAAGTTACAAGGGTTCTACGACCCTCAGTAGGTACTGAGGGTCGTAGAACCCTTGGTGGTTTGATTATGATTTCTGTACAAAAACGCCACTGTTTCAGCTCTGTTGTGTTATCGTTTGAAGGGTATGGCAATAGTAACACACTTGTCCAACTTACTCCCCAGGAGTGTCGAAACCTTTATGGCCAACATCAGGTATGCCTCAGATCTTATCGGGTGTTAATTACAGATGTCCATCGGCAACATTGCTTGCCATCAGGCAGACATGCTTGCTACTTCCCAATAATTTAAAAAAAAAACATATATTTTAATTGGTACATTTTGAATTAAGTATCTATTAGACACTGTATTTGAATTTTAAATGAATCGATTTTTGTTAATTTAATCGTGGAATCGGCCAATAATAATTAAAATAAAATAGGTAAATGTTTTTATATCATATCATTAGTAGATATGAATATCCCATCTATAAATAGACAAAAAATATTCACAAAATACAAATGAATTCAGTCATATCAATATGATAATGAGTTCTTATTTTTGATAGTATTTTTTGAAGTATCATTTGATTATGACTAATTTAAGATTTACGCAATGTCCAACTCACTGTTACTCATGTTGTATTGGGTAAACGATTGTGAAATACCTAACCAATTATCTAATAATTTTATAAAAAAAAAGATAATTATTTAATAATTTTATAAAAAAAATGATAAAGTCAATTTGGCGGAAACATACATTTGTTACTATATATAAAGGTACTTTATATTATTTTAATGCAAGAGATTACGCACAAAATATGTATCATATAAAAATTGCATATGGAACTTATAAAATATTTGTATAATTCTTATATCCTATGTCAGTCTTGTAATAACACCATTTTCTTTCTTCCCAAGGATGTCTTAGAAAGACGACCAAGGGATAAAATCCAATATTAACTAGCCAAACCCCGCGGTTCCACCCGCGTTAAAAAAAGTAAATAGGAATACCTATCTAAACAAAGGCAATATCCCGCGCTCCCACGAGGGGGCCCGCAGGCGCGTGGCGCGCGCGCTAATACGTTTCACCAAAATTAAAGTAGCCTATGTTATGCCTTAGACCTTCAGCTATCTGCCAGTGAAAGTCCCATTAAAATCGGTCCAGCCGTTTAGAAGATTAGCTCAGCCAAACAGACAGACAAACAGACAGACAGACAGACAGACAGACAGACAGACCGACAGACAGACAAAAAATTTTTTAATTGCATTTTCGTTATAGGTATCGTGTATACTTCCATATGCATTA
>DWPV01000568.1:0-27487 GCA_018251915.1 Urbanus proteus proteus | reverse complement strand
AGTAATTGTCTGTGATGGTAAGGTATTCCATTTCCACTGACTCGAAAATGATGTCAGTGGACAGTGTCTAAAATAATTTCACAGTTTCTACTTCTGCAGTTGTTTACGAATATACAGTAAGATAAATTGTTTATTTGTTCAATAAAAATCTTTAAATCTTTGAATCTTTGAATATTATTAGTGAAGTTGAAGAAAGGTTGACATAAGGTTGGCATTTACTACAAATCGTTGAGTTACTAATAAGATCGTTTTTTTAAATAAAATTTTTATTATGTTTTCAATTTATTTAATCCACAGACCACCAGACCATTCAGAAACCACGACAAAAATAGCTCATCAGAAACTCATAAAGTTTTTGAAATAAAGTTCAGCAAAAACGCTAAGCGCTGTGCCCAAGATAGATTAGATAGGTAGGCGTGCGTTTAATCACAGTGTGTGCTGAGCCGAATATCTATATGTACCTAATATCTAGTGCTAAAGAATGATTTTCTAAAATGCTGATATCAAAAATATCATAATGATGAAGAGATGTAGAATCTAATAATTGACGGAACTAAGCGTAACTTTTCGATTCTTGGTAGAGTCGATGAACTGATTGATGTGTAGTCAGGTAGCAAGTCTATAGGTAGTAAGTAAGTCTAATTCAAATCTTCAAGACAAGTTCCTACGTCAAACAATTAGGATATACTTACCTACCGATCGAAATAATAAGTAATCGAATAATAAGTGAATAGGGACTATTCAATAATAAAACGATTAGTTTGAACGATTAGATTAGTTTGCCCGGTAGTCAAAATTATTCAATTCAATATTTTTATTGATAACTAACTAAAGCGCTTCAATGTATAACTGTTTCAATTTTTCGACCCGGATAGCGCAATGGTTAACACGCTGGACCGATAACCCGAGGGTCCTGGGTTCGATTCCCAGCGAGGCGGAAATTTGAATGATGACGTCAAATTTCCGTTCTTGGTCTGGGTGTGTGTCCTTGTCCTTTGTGTTGTCCATGGCACCCACGATACAGGGAATCCTAGCGTGGGGCTCTGAGTGTGAAGCGTTATTTATTATTTATTTATTCATCCATTTCTGACTGGAATATATTTTTGACTGGAAACGTATTTATTACAAGGATATGATTTAAATGCTATTCTGAAGATCGGTGGTATTTTTACAGAATAATAAATATCAAAAAGATTCTTATACAACAAAACAACTTAGTCATAATTTAATTATAACTTCTAGACTATAGCTTAACGTGATCTCTGAAGCACGAAACCGCGCATGTTTAACCACTAGCGGTCACCCATGCAACTCCAGAGCGCGCCTCACGTAGCTTGACTTTGTAAATCGGTTAAAATTTTAATGTTGATGAATGATGTTGCAAGCAGAGCCGGATTAACCCTGTAAGGGGCCCTAGGCAGGTCGATACTCAGGGCCCTTTGCCTTTTTAACCGACTTCAAAAAAGAAGGAGGTTTTTAATTCAGCCGTATTTTTTATGGATGTCACTCGATTTCTCCGCCATGGACTGATTTGGATAATAATTTTTTTGTTTGAAATTTACGTTTTTTTTCGTGTTTGGGCCCCTTTTGGAAGTGGGCCCCTAGGCAGTTGCCTACTTTGCCTTATGGTTAATCCGGCCATGCACGTAACCGGTTCCGTAACGCTCCAGCGTAACCCTTTCCGTTACAAATAACCATAACACCAATGACAGGGAACAAAAACCCTCTCATGAGACTCATGGGGGACATAAAAAAACTATATTTCAGTTGAATACTTATAGTCAAACAAAGTGTAGTTGGCTGAACGGATATTTTTAGTCTTTCAGGTTGAGTGGCTTTCATTGAAATTTAGCACAGAGATAGCGTATCGTTTGGAATACGATATAGGCTACTTGTCTAATACTATGTCAAATAAATTTACGGTTCCCGTGAGATAGATATTATGTTTTAATGAGTACCATCCACGACACAAGAGAAAATTCTAGTGAGGAGTAGAAAGTGCTTGAAAATAAGACAAGGCTACACTTACAAGTATGTTTTTGTTTTCTCAAATACGGCGAAAATACAATTCGCTGGCAACATTATTTCATTTGCCTGACATACGAGTCAGAGATAAAATCAGAATCACAATTATCACAAAGTAGATTAAGTAGAACTGTGATTCTGACAGTTATTTTTTACCAAATTTTGGTAAAATAATTGTGAATGGACTACTTATGCTTAGCATCATTTTTGGATTAAGATTGATTTTGAGGATTAACTCATTTCTTAATTATTACTTTTTGTGTTATTATACGTCAAAAGAAAAGTGTTATTTAGTTAAATAACGTCCTACTTTATTTTGTTTTATGTGTTTGGTTTAAATGGTTAAATCTAAAAGGGAATTATTTTAATTAAATCCGTTTTTAATTTCATGTCCATCCATCATAACCTTATATGCGTTTACCTATCACTCATGCTAAAAAAATATTAAAATACTTGTAACCTTACTTTAAAATTGAGGTTATGAAATATAAATTAAGTGCCTATATAGGTCTATTTATTATAACAACGCGACAAACCTACACGTTTAGTTGCATAAAACGTGCTATTTATGTTTAGCCTTAAATTGTTGTTTAGGTAGCTTTGATTATATAAGTTAGGTAAATAACAATGGTGGGTACGATAGGAAATTAACATTACTAGAAACCTTGTGGTTTTAGTTGAAACGATTGTGGTTAAATTATTTACCTATATTCCTACCTACTTAATTTATATGCATTATTAATTCGGTCCTTTATTCCAATCTAATTAAACTAGGAATAAGAATAAGATATCAATCATCATTGTGACGAAGATAATATGAATGATGTTAGATATAAATATAATCAAAGGATGTAAGGTAAATACATTATCTAGAAACACAGAGTGGAAACAGTATCACAGTTACGCTTACGAGTTGATATCTGAAAGTGTGGTTATTCATTGCATAAGATACGCATTTACTGATAAGTCAAATCTCGTAAATTACCTTGGCCTGTAACAAGAAGTAAAGCTTTTATTTGATTTTGTTAATATAATAAACACTATTACAATGGAGAGCTGTAAGCAAACCCCAAAAATTGTTGTCATCGGATCTTGCGGTGTAGACTTTTCAACGTACGTATTAATTAATCTATATTAATTCGATTATTAAATGCTATTATAAGGCTATATACTAGAATAGCTAGTAGACATTTTTGTGCAAATTAGTAAAATTGACAAAAGTTGTAATAGATTTGTGATGCGATTGGTATAGTGCCTACTCTACACCAATTTTTAAATTAATAGGTACCTAAACATGTACAGGCTTTATCCACAAACTTAAATAGCAACGCATCTGTAGCAAATGCCATGCTCTGGTATGTTTTCATTTACAAATACAATATTTTACGGCTGATTAAAGATGTATACCTATGAATGATAGGTACCACTTACACCCTTAGTGGACTGGATGCTTGCTAAGTTAATTTCTTTAATTAAATGGTATACTAAATGAAGTAAGTACAAACGTTGGGTTTTTTCTTGGAATTGATTTTGTTGAGAAATTATCATATTAGTATTTAAATAGGTATGTATTTGTTGTTTAAATTTCAGTTATTCACCAAGACTTCCAGTGCCTGGTGAAACATTACACGGAACTAAATTTGTAACTGGATATGGTGGGAAGGGTGCCAATCAATGTGTTGCAGCAGCGAAACTGGGCGGAAATACTACAATGATCTGTAGAGTAGGTTTGGTTTTGTTGAGAAACAACTTTGCAATTACGAAATAGGTAATTAATGATGATAAAACATTTTATGTTTTAGTTAGGTGATGACCATTGGGGAAAGGAATATAAAGATTATTTTAAAGAGATTGGAGTAGATGTTACGTATGGCACAATAACTCCCGGAGTCAGCACTGGCATTGCCCAAATATTAGTAGCTGAAAGTGGCGAAAATCAAATAGTATTCGTGGCCGGTGCAAATAATCATCTTAGTATTTCGGATGTTCATAGAGCCGAACATGTTATTAGGAACGCTGATATTGTGATAGCACAGCTAGAAACGCCATTCGAGACTTCGTTGGAAGCTTTTAAAATTGCCAAAGGAGTAAGTTGTAACTTTTACATTCCATTTTTAAACATCATATTTATTACCAGAACACGGAAATCTAACACGGTTTCTCTATCTTATCTCAGTTTTTAACTTTAATATGAATATGTAGGTCACATGAAAAACAGTTTTCCAAAAAGGATTCTCAAATTTTTAATCACTAAGATATAAATGTAGTAGGTATCTATTTTTATAATAGTTTACTTATCAAATATGCAACTATATCGGGCGTGGGACGAAAATTAATGCATATGTGGCAGTATTAGCGCGGTTATAATAGATATAATGTTTAAAATTACGACAAATTCTATAAATTATTGGTAGTGAAAATATTATAATATGCAATCTTAAGTATTTACATAATTATATGACTTACTATATATTTCAGATAAGACTATTTAACGCTGCACCCGCCCGAAAAGATATAAGTGAAATATTACCTTACTGCTCTATACTTTGTGTTAATGAGTCAGAGGCATCTTTACTTGTTGATTTTTCTGTTGATAATTCGTAAGTTATTAAATTTTTAATTTTGAGTATCTACTCTAACATCCTTCTAAATTCTCTCTTTAACTTATAATTTGTTTCAAATAGTAATATTAGTGTGGTATAATCAGTGGCGTAGCTAGATAACCAAGGGTCCTGGGGTAAAAAATAAACTAGGGCCCCAACTAAGCTATTTAAAATTGTTTGTTCCGTATTCGTCGTGTTCTAATTTTATGTAGAGTACGATTTGTCACAACACAATCGACTCTATTAAAAACCAAAAAAATAAGTGATTACCAAGGGCCAAACAAAGATGTTGGATATTTGGGAATTTTACTGTTTTTTTTTTAAAGTTGCCATTTTCATTTTATGTTCCTGGAATCTAGTTATGTATATTCCGAATATGTAAGAAGTTTTCACTAGTTCAATTTGTAGGCTGTGTGTAAGTCAGAGTTCGAGAGAGCCCCCTGAGCCCTCGCCGGGGCATTGCCCCACCTGTCCCCCCAATAGCTACGCCACTGAGTATAGTAGTAATATTGTGTACCTATAATAAGTAACATAACTATGCCATTACAAAATATAATTAATAAATTTATTTCACCCTATGAAAGGAATTTGGTTAAAGCATTAGAAGCCCTATTAGCTACTGGATGCGAAACGGTCATAATAACTTTGGGAGAAAATGGCGCTGCATACATTTCCAAGATAGAAAAGGACCCAATTCATGTCCTATGTGAAACTGTGATCCCGGTGGATACAACGGTAACATTTTACTACTATTTTTGCGTAAAATATATTTTTAAGCCTGATAGATACTAATGAAAAATACTAAGTATGTAAGTAAATGGAACCAGTTTTAAATATTTATATATGTATTTTACAGGGTGCTGGAGACGCTTTTGTTGGGGCATTAGCGACATTTTTAGTGACGAAACCGAATTTACCATTACATCAAATTGTTGGTGCTGCATGTGATATAGCTACGATATCTGTAACAAAAGAAGGAACTCAGACTAGTTATCCATCAGAGAACACTGCTTTCAGCAAGGAGTATAAATATGTTACATTAAAATAGTTGTTAAATTGTTATTAAAGGTCTAAAAATAAAACCACTACAATATCAGTAGGTACTTTAAAAAGTACTTTATTTTACACATAACATTAGACATTTATTTTATAACATTTATCGTAGGTACATAGTACATACCTCATACGATCATAGATATAGAATGAAAGTCTATGGTTCGTACATAAATACCATGGAACACAGAAGTCTCTTTGTTCTACGATAACTACACAGTACACATAGTTTCGTGGTCACACAATATATTGTAGCCTAATAATGATAATATGAAATCTTATAAACAAAAATAAAATTAACCTTGACACTGACTTAACTTTTTTAAATGAAAAGAGAAAAACTATACTTACATAAAGAGTAGGATGGTTCTACTTACAAGTAATTTTCTTTTACGTCTATAACCTATTTAAACAATATTATTACATTTAAATAGCATTTTGCTTATTGACATAATATATTTGATAATAAATAGTATATGGTTACATATAATCAGGGCCCGATGTACCTAACTACATAATATATATTGGCTATATAGTCCCTCAGGGCGAAATAATAAACACCACAAATATCAAGAGCAGTGCCGAAGTGTACATATTTGTGCCGTCCAAGCGGGTGAAATTTGCCGACCTAATAAAGGAATAAGTTGACTAAAAGTCACATACGAAAAGGCTACATTTGTACTTCCAACGGTCACCCTAAATTTAGTCGCCTGTTATTTTCGCCACACTGGACAATTGCCTGGCATCCATCCTTTTGATCGGGCCCTACTTTATTTTATTAAAGTTTATTACTAAAATATATTTACATGTACATATTTTGCATTTTTATATCCTCTAAGATTATGAATCTATTAAGCTGACGAAGTTACATTGTGGGGACTGCAGTGTGCGGATGCGACCTACAGCTGCAGAAAAATCTTAGTTTATGGTTACAAACTTGTGTCCGACCAAAGGTCGATTTCACTGATTATTCGGCTATCAACACAATTATCGACCGAAGCTGGTTTTGGTTTAGAAACTAACAAATTCCGTTTTAGATTGTCTTAAATGAACAATGTAAAGATTTGAAAAACAAAAGAACGTTGATATTGATTACATATGAAATGCTTCTAGTGCTGATAAAAATACATAACAATTTATCAATAATATTTCGAAAAAATAATTATAAATTAATTTAAACCAGTGGCAGCACAAGCCCACAACAAAGTATCCATGGATCCCTGTGCTTCACCATGTCCATCCCGATTTTGTATGTTTGTGACAGTTCGTTCAATTTTAGCGCTTGTTAACAACTTTCGGCTTCGGCCAAAGCTTCAGCTTTTTTGGCCGAAGCCGAAGCTTCGATCGGGAAGCTTAAAGCGAGAAAACGTTACAAACAAACAAACGGACATTCGCATTTATAATAATTAGGATTATGTTGGCTGTCATGATTTAGGTATCATTAAAATTACAACACAAACGTCAATATTTAAAACAAATGGCGAATATCTATGGAAGTGCATTTTCGGCGTGCCAAATAATTAAGATATTTTTTAAATTGGCAAGACACTAAACTATCTTATCTTAAATTGCGATCGCCTGACGCAATCACCGAACGTGGCATTGTGATTCAACTTATTCTCCTATTTTTGTTTATCCCAATCTTGGTGGTTTTATAAAATTAATTTTAAATAATCAATTTTGTAATAAATCTGACAAAATGTATCAAGTAACGCTGACATTTAGGCGCGAAAATGTTGTCGAAAATACCCATAAAACAATGGGGTTACCAGTTAAAATTATTTTCCTACTCACGGGCAAAAAATATATTTATCAGCTGTCCGTTTGGTCTGTTTTTTTATGAAACTGAAACTTTAGTGAAGTTACAGTCATTGAAATGTTTATTTGAAAAACAGTGAAACGTTCCGCGTTTACGTTTGTGCCCATACGTCTAGATGTAGCATTCCTAGCGGACCGTTTAGCCCAGCGAATATTATAACCGAGACGAGCGCATCGAATTTTGTATGAATCGTGTAGTTTGACGTCGCGGTGCGGCCCGCCTATAGTAAGCGATGGCTAATACAAAATGTACTGTACCCCTAGTACAACTATTACGTTTAGTGAAACGTTCGTTTACGTTTGGGCCCATACATCTACGTGCAGCGCTTCTTGCGGACCGTTTAAGTAGAAAAATTATATTATAGAAAAACGGGCGTAAACGTAAACAAACTCTTACTAAGGGTACTCAAATGATAAAGGCGGATTTTTGTTAGGCGATGCGGCTTACCATAATGTGCGCCAGGCTTTTAGATACGAAAGTTTTATTGTGGAAAAACGGAGGTAGACGTAGACGACCCATATCGTATCAAGAAAACGTAACAAACTCGTACTAGGGGTACTGAAGGCAGATGTGACTATACATACTTAATGGCGTTTAAGTTATTCACACATTAATTCTCTGATTGGCCACTCACGGTTACGGATGATTAAATATAGCATTATTACTAAATTATACGATAACACATCAATAGTACCTACTTAGTATTGTTAATAGACAAAAACCTACTTGATATACAATACTTACTATTTTAGACTTGAGTGTCTTATATAATGTTGTCTGTAATTAAAAAGTAAGTTATACACAAAAGGCGTCCTCCATAGTCCAAAAATTAGGGAACGTATGGTCGTTAAAATTTACAAAACAAAATACATTTACATTGTTATGCAATACATTTTTGGAAGCCATTGTAAGTATCCTAGTTCTTACTAATAGCCGGATCATTCTAAGGTGGATGTCTATAAACACAATAATGTAATATATAATTTTCTTAGAACGATATAAGATTTACGTTAGGTTATATATTATCGATCATTTGGTTTATATATCATTATATTTAAGTATATTTCAACATATATGTAGTACATATATTTTAACATTTTTATGCATCAGAAATCAATATGGCAACATTACTTGAAATTGTCAAATTTATTATTAAAAAAAAGTAAGTTAAAGACATGCGTTGTAGAACGTATGATATGGTTAGGAATACAAATAATACACGCATAATGTGAAAATTCTAAGCCTATATTTACAGATAAAACCTTTTTTTAGATACATCTTATGTATATACTTTTAGAAAACAGTACACGAATGTTACCAGTTTACATCCTTATTTTATTTTAAATCAGTATTTTATAACAACACTGATAGTAAGCACGGAGTACATTAAGTTAAATTCTTTCATACAGCAATATAATAAAGGATTTCACTATATTCGGTGTTTTTTTGGTCGCAACATTGCAAGTTATCAAATAATATCAGACGTCCTTTCCCAGAATATAATAGTCGTAGGAGGTATTTTTCCGTTAAGTTTACTAAATTTTCAAATCTCGGTTCTGGTGTCAACACTTACTTTTGTTTGGAATTATCAATGAACTCCTAATTAATTACAAAATAGTCTAAATTTTATAATGCGCATTACTAAAAGCAACTCTATGAAAGTAGTGCACACGTGTTTAAAACGAAGATAGGATTTTGGATAAGTACTTCGATTCTTCGAATCATGAATTCTTGATAACCCTCGAATATTAAATTCCTAACAGTATACCTGACACTTGAGAACTAGCTGTCAAAAAAATGTTGTGTTGCCCATATATAATTTCCAATCTCCCATTTTCTGAATAATTCATTAAATATTATCTATCACCTTCAGAGGATTGGCTCAACCTAAACAATTACTGATCGTAGCCTGAAGTACTTTTAAAGGAACAAATTGGTGTAAAGAATTTAAAATTTTAGGCACTTATATTTTTCTTTGTTAAAAGGCCAAATTGAATTCATAAAAAAATACAGCCGAATTGAGAACCTCCTCCTTTTTGAAGTCAGTTAAAGATGCAAATGTTTTCAATTACACCAAAGAGTTTAAATATATAGGATGAATTATTAAATGTCTTTCGAGTCATACAAACATTGCCATGTCATTTTAAATATTTGTGTGCTATCAATGTCTACATATATTGGCTATATTACGCCATAATGATTTGTATTTCATATTTACTGCAGTCACTGCAAATAATTACAAAATATACTTCTCAAGTATTAAACGATTTATAATACTACTATAATAATCGTTATGAATGTAAGGGTATCTAATCAATATCATAATGATATTTAAATTAATAGTCTTAATCAAATAAATAATGTTCAAATACAGCCACTTACATTCCCGTTTAGCATCTATATGTATTATCACATATAATACCTTTGGGATTGCAACTAACAAATGCAAACTAAACAATTTAGTATTTGGTCTGTAACAAATAGATTGTGTTATTGAATAATAAACAAAATTCAGATTTACAAAAATTTGATTCATAGGAGGAATGAATAAATTTTAATGTAACACATACAAACTATCTAATCCACTTTCATTTACAATTTGTAAGAGTACCTTTAGATCTTCTACACTGGATATATATTTTGGGGCACCTAAAAACTCGACAGACTTTCCCTCGATTTCAATACTATACTTAAGATTCTTAGGACAGGTAACAATTTTAGTGCATTTTCCATCTGTAAGTTTCTTAAATATGACATGTGTTACAGTATTGGGATTCGGTAGTTTTGTGTCATTTGTTTTAGGGTCACTTGATATCTCTGACAATGCATTTAATGGCGCAACATTTATTTTGATTTCCATTGGAATATTATTAGTTTCATTGTTATCATTGTCTTTGTTACCTTCCTCCTGCGTAATCCTGTTAATATCTTCCTGCAGTGTATCTGTCTGAGCGGGGACAGGAACAGCGGGTATATACTCCTCTACACCTTTTTGCAGAGTTTCATCAAGTATTGAAGGGCTTTGAGGATTTTCAGGTATAGATAATTGAACAATTTGTTCTGATTTGTCGTCATTTTTCTCTACTGTCGCAACAGTACTGATTGTTTCCACATCCTCAATTAACTTACTCATAACATTACTGTCAACCTCCATAGGAGTTGATTCTGATATCTTTACGATGCCACTGGATTTGCCGAGTAACATTGCTTCAACGTCGCTAGATTCCAAATTACTTTTGAATTCCAGTATAACATTTTGATCATTTTGTTTTGATTCAGACACAGCGTAATTGTCATTAAGAATATCCATTATCGAAGGAAATTCATCAACCTTGCTCTCCTCAGGTTTTTGTTTCACATTCTTATCTACAGGCTTTTCGCTAAACATGAGCCCTTCTAACTCTGCTTCTATACGGTCATACACTTTATCGTCCCTCCGATCTGTTTTCGGGAGGTAATCTATGGACCAGTCTTCTGACGGTAACAAACTTTTGTCAATTTTAGGCACCAGCGATGCTAGTAATATATGATTATTGTTGTCTTTACTATTGTTAGTTTTTGGATCAACAAATATAATAGCGTATTGTTTAGCATTAGAGTGGATATGTTCAGTATTGTAGTTACTATTCTTGTCTTTCAGCACTGCTGACTTATTCAACCCATTATTTTCTTTCAGTACATTACTTGTAGGTCGAGGAGACGACGTTTCGCTGTTTCTAGATTTCTTATTGGTTAGTTGAGAGTTATTGATAGGATGTTTATTATATGCATTCCGGCGAAATAAAACCATACCATTTTCGTTGGTTTTCAATCTTGAATTATCAATGGCTGGGGACACTACTTCCGCGATCACTTTTTTCGTTTTCGGCGACGTTACATTTTCATACTGAATCTTAACTTTTGTGAATTTACCTAGTATTTTAGCAAAATCCATCCGGGTCACTATCACTGAACAGTCACGACATTTTGCTTCTTTATAAAGCCTTTCTATATTTCGGGCCATTTGTGTTTTCCGTCCTCTTTTTACTTCTCGACCCTTGTAAGCAATCATTGTGTCTGTTGGGTTTTTATACAGACGCGCTAGTAGCGTTTAGTTCACGGGAGTAAAAACGTAGCTAGCCACATTTCCCGCGCAGACGATTATACTGAGAGTATTCACGATATGCTCCCACAATTAAGTTTTTTACAACACGTGTGCGTTAAACATATAAAATATTGACCATTTATATATAATACGTTGTTATTACATTAAAAATATATCGTTATTTGATAAAACGACACACAACAGACATCACAAGAACAACCAAAAATGGCGTCTGACTAATGATGTGCTATTCACTATTTTTATTCGGTCTCTTATCGATATAATGACATATCGATAACTCTTTGAAAAAGCCTGACAGGAAAGTAACATTGAATCTTATGTAAGGTCAATATTACATAATTTATTGAGCCATTTATCATATTATTTAAAGGTAAATTTTACTTTTCGATTATGCATATTACAATGTTATTAATTGATAATGAAGATATAAGATAATGTTCTCAATTATTTTTATTATAAATAAGATTCACAAAAAATATAAAAAATGTTTATTAGTTTTTTTTAGTTATTTGTATAAAGTTATAGTTTTGGTTTTTTTCTCTTTAATATAGAATCATTAAATTAATAAAGTTTGATTTGAAATATCGTCAAATACTATTTACTTAAGTGAAATAGGCAAGTTACTTTGTAAAATAATAGAACTAAATATATGTATTAGAAGTATAATGTTTGAATATTTGATATATTTCTAACAATAATTCCAAGCTCACGACAATAATTACCTCTTTGTCTTTCATCGCATTTTAACGTGAAAGTAACATATAAATTTAGATATTTATACCTATTTGTTTCAGCTATCTTAAAAATGCTTATAATTTTTCCAAAAGTTCCACACACACACTATTTTGCAATACATAATAAAAGCTTAAAAAAGTTTACGTAATATTAAACATGCGTCTGGGCTTCTACAAATTAACACTTTCTCACAAAGTTCCTTCTCGCAGGTTCTGAATGACACGCCTTAGAAGGGTTGTGGTGAATATTGCGATAATATACAACATGCATTGCATGCGAATGCATGAAGAAACAAAAATAAATAATCATAGCTCTCTGTTGAAAGTGCTAATACATTAATAATCTTACTTATTTTATTAATTTAGATTATATTTGTAATAATGATAAATATGTTTTTCTATTAAAAACTGCTTTTTTAAACAATTTAATATCTTGAATAATTCTTTAATTATTTAAACTTAATTTTATGCAGTAACATATTAATACCGTTCGTACGACTTTGTTAAGTTTTCTTGAAATAATCATGGTTTACGTTTACGCCCGTTTTCCCATAGTAAAATTTTAGTACCTAAACGGTCCGCTAGGAGTGCTGCATATAGATGTATGGGCCAAAACGTTAACGAGGAACGTTTCACTTAACGTAATAAACTTGTAATATCGACATAACTTGTAATATGCAGAGCGACATCATAAAAAAAAATGTTCCGTTCGTTTAATTAGCGTTTCCCGATAGCTAAGATCCTAATATCGAAGTTTTATGGATAAATATTCGGTCAACTTGTATATACTCCGAAAGAAAAATACTTATATGTTTTTGATAAATTGCACTTGTTAACCTGTTTGTTTGGCCGCCTTAATTTTCTAAGCTACGCAACAGATTTTCATACGATTTTCACTAATGGAAAGAGCGTTTAACCAGAAACATTTGTATATATAATTTATATATATCGTTTTAAGTGGCTGAACTATTAAGGTGTTTTCAAAACTAGAATTGTTTTTATAAGATTAAAAATTAATTAAAAATAATGAATTAGGACAAAAGATCTTAAAGAATTCAATTCAATTGTATATAACTAAACGATTGGTTATTAGAAATTTATTCTGAAATTGATTTATACGTATTTGGTGAAATTGTGTGAAATTTTGGTCGAAATATCATTTTCGTTTTTTCAAAATTGTTAAGACATATACAAGAGTTATTATAAGCTACACATACAATATAGACATATGCTATCGCGGACTTTTATACGGACTATATAATTTTTTATTATGAAAAAGACTGCCACACATAGTTTCTACATAACTGTAAGCACTTGCGCAGCGTTCGCCAAAATATACCTATTTTGGTATGAATATTTGGTAGAATAACACGAAAAACATTCTCTCTTGCCTTGATTAGTATTTGTTAACTAATTTGAACAAATATGTTAAAATTGTTAACTTGTAGTTGTTAAATATTCTTAACTGAAAACCGCATTAAAATCGGTTAAATAGTTCTCTAGAAAACCATTCGCATTTTTAAAATCGTCAAGGTTGAAATATAACTGGGGAATTTAATTTTTTCTTCGAGTAAACCAATTTTGTTAATTTATAAATTGAAGTCTTTCCAAATAAATGACGTACCTAATTTCAAAAAGATTTATTTAAATCGGACCAGTACATTTATAACTTAAAAGAAATAAAAAAATTACGTTATGACGTTGATTTGTTATGACGTTGTAAAATATTTATGAAGGAAAGCGCAATCCACTGGCATTTTTACTTTTTTCTACAGCAAATGATATTATTCGAAGTGAAACGCCGTGAAGAAATCAAGGAAACAGAATGTTTTTTTTTGTATTGTAACCTAATACTTTTCATGCTGAGAAACATTGAGTGGTATATAATCCACCATGTGCGAGTTATACTCTCACTTGGTCGGTTATATTTATCTTTATGATACCTAACATAATACTCTAGACTCAGAATGAGGCTCTCAGTGGACAATCCTGACTAAAAATCAAACTGCACGCTTATTACGAGTTTTTGGTATTTGGTTTGCTTTTCGACCTTTACATCTACATGCAGCGTTCTTAACGGACCGTTTAGGTACTAAAATTTTACTACGAAAACCAGGCGTAAACGTTAACCGAGACCGTGTCAAGAAAACATGACACTTGCTCTAAGGGTACTAGGCATTATGATTATTCGTAATACTGTTTAATTACCTACCACTTTCTGGCTCAATGTGGTACGTTTCTCTAAGAGTCTTCTTAACGGGAACGTAACCAACATCCTACAAAACAGAGGTTTTATGTGAAATCTGAGATGGCTGTCTTAAGTATGCAAAATAAGTCAGCAGAATCTATCAAAATGCAAAAGTTATGCCAGAAGTAGGCTTGAGAGTGATATGTTCACGGTCAAACCATACTCGCTCTATTATTTTTTACTATTATATATTATAGCGTAACCTTACTGTAGGCATTGTATAATTGGTGAATTAAACAACGTAACAAAGAAACGTAAACAGTTGAGAAATAAACAGTGTCCGACCGAAGGTCTTATTCTGGCCGAAGCCAAAGCCGATTGTTCGGCAATCACGCCATCTTCGGCCGAAGCCGAAAGTTTGAACACTCTTAGAAATTTAGGTTTAGATTGACTATAATTAATATTATAACTATTTTTATATCTTAATTTTAAATAAATAACTTCTAGAGCTGATTAAGATTGCTATAAAACGTGTCAAATGTTATAAAATTACGAAATAATTTCATTTCTGACACAACTGGCTGTGTGGCAACTGATTGTAGGCTTACAATGACTGTGCACGTGCCTTTTAAGCTTCAACATCTCTGTCACAATCTCCCGGATTTGCGACAGTTTGTTTAATTTCGGCGTTTTTTAGAAACCTTCGGCTTCAGTCAAAACTTCGATACTTTTTGGTATCGCTAAAGGTGTGACTTTCAAACAGCAGAAACGGTGAATATAGTTCCATCATTTGATTTTAATCATGAAAGAAAGTAATTTGGATGCAGTTTTTTTTATATTTTGTAGTGTAGTAATTATGTAGTTTTTCATCTTTTTTAACTATATTAATTGTAAATTTTAATTTAATTTTAATTGTAATTTTGAAGTTAATGAAACAAAAAAATGGAAGAACGAGACAACACAGCGTGCCATATAGGTGGATCGAGACGACTGCCAGTATGAATAGCCTGCACTACTTAACGTTAGTGCTTGCCAGACATTGAGACACTTCAGTTGTGTATTATGGTTAGTAAGTTATAAAATTATCATTATCAAGTCCAGAGTATTTATTTTAGATTGTTGCATTGAAAATTTGATAATAATATAGTCAATAATACATATAATCGACGATCAAAACCTACTCAGTTACTTTGAGAAGGTCCAATTTAAATAGGGTATTTGACTACAATGGAAATATCGATCAAACGATTGTTATCTTAAAAGTAACTATTTTTGTAAGCCCACTAAGCCAACAAATTATTTTAAAATCCATTTGATCTTTAAAATAAATCAATTATAAAATAATAAAATTTCCATACTTGACCACGTGATTGAAAACGCACGGTATTGGCTGAATCAAAAATGACGTCATAGGCTAGTAAATAGTAAACGTCAGTCGTATAGATGCCGACCTTGTATGCTGGCCGGCAACGTCACCTAACAGTATAACTCATGAATGACGTGACTTAGCGTTTTGGCGGCAATCTCAAATATTTAAACTTTGATGATGATTTTTGTAGTAAATAGAGAAATTAACAAAGATTTAACAAATGTATCATGATATAACGAATAATTTGAGCTATTTTCCTAAAACTTGTCAAATACCCTATTGGTTATCATGGTTACGAGACTCAAATATTTTTCAACAACGTTCTGTCCGTTTATGTCCCATTGAAAATTGTTCACACAAAAATATTCGGCTTAAAGAAAAAGATAGATTGTACCGAAGGCATATAATTGTTTGTATAGACATGGTTGTCACGACTACCCATATAGACTACGGACAACCAATAAAAATTTAGCTTTCTTAGTGGTAAGAAATGTAAGAATACGATTATTGTATTTCTATGTATTGTCTACAGCTTTTTCCATGCTAACTGCTCGTATGCCACATTACTCTTCTTTCACTTTTCTGTGGTTCTAGTAGTTTGGACGTAAGTCTGTGATTTTGTTAGTCAGTTGAAGTCGGTGAATAAATAAAACAATAAATTAAGGGACAAAGAAATGACATGTTTATTATATGATAACAGTATTGCCACTAATGATATTGATGAGTTATTTACTTCATTATGCGTTTTGTAACCTTTTACAATAACGAGATCCTGATTATTCTATAGCCTATTCAATATTTTAATTGAATAAAATAAAGTATTGTTAAGTTCAAATTCAAAATAACATTCAAAATACTTTTTATTAACTGGCAACATCTAACTTTATTAGATTGTTTTTCCATAATACAGAATATCGTCATAAACATATATTTTAAATTAATACATCTATGTGCATACTACATAGTTATTTAAAGCGTTTTGATTTCAATATATCCCAGTTAATAAATGTTATATTTGGTGTAAATAATTATTTCTTCATCGATGTCGGTTCCCGGAGGGCATGCACAACACTAGTATGACAGCGTTCATTCATTCGATTTCGTTCTAACCAATCCTCATTTCCCCACGAAAACTGTAATCAAAATGGCCGTCGTGTATTGATTTAATAATGAAGTACATACGCCATTATTAGAATTCTATATAGATTATTTTGATTACGCTTTAAGTAACACAATTAGCTATTATTATTAAATGGCGTGGCCTATGCCAACAACGGGACAATGGACCCCTGGTATGGCAGTAACGCCTGATGTAAATATGGGAAGTTACACGCCGGAGCAGTGGGCTGCAGTGCAGCAACAAAATTGGCAACAGTGGGCTCAGTGGCAACAACAGTATGCTTCTTGGCAGTCACAATATGGTTCCAAGGTAAATCACTAAAGTTGGCTTAAGGAAATTACTATTAGAGGTTACTATTGACTAATTTTTGTTACATTGTTTTTAATACTATTCTCATAAAATCAAAAAGATTAAGGCCTTTGCGATAGATAGACAAGTTTGTTTAATTTTATTATGATGTCCCATTACATTAAAATAGTTATTATATTTACAGAGCACTTTAGGTAAAATGATATAGTTTATTGTTATTAAAATATGTATAGATAGAATTAATTCTTTTGATTTTAGTATGCAGAACAAATGCAAGCAATACAAACTATGAATGCGATGCCTCCCTTGCCTCCGGCGAGCGCCGCACCTCCGCCAGCTCCTCCGCCACCAGATAAGCCTCCACCTCCTCCACACGAGAACAATCAACCCCTATATGGACATACGCCGCAACAACAACAGCAGCAAACTATATCAGTTTCGGCTGCAGGGCAAAATAATGCTCCGTCAAATAACAACACAGACACATCAACAGGTAACAATCAAAATAGATCATATGCAACAGATGTTCGCTCGGAAGCAACCTTATCTTCAGTTAATACTGAGGCGCTAAAATCACTCGCTGAGGAAGAAAAAGCTTTTGACATACAGTTTCAAAAATGGGAAGAAGAAATAGATAAGTGGAAGAAAGCTAATGAAAATCATCCTGATAAAAAAGCATACGAAGAGTATGAACAGAGATTTGAGTCATGTAGAGCAAGATTACTTGACAGACGACAACAGATGAAACAAAGAAGGGCTAAACTTATGGATACTACACAACAGACTCCCAGTAGTGCTCCAAGGCGGAACTTACCAACAAACCCACAAAGCCAACATCCTCCAGCACATAATTCACATTCTGATAAGTTCAATACAACAAAAGAACAACCCAATAACAGTTTTCCATCTCAAAGTTTCAATAAAAACTATTCTCAAAATTCACAGTACAATAACAATATGCCTCAACAGGACTATTACAGGGGAAATAACCACAGTTATGATCCACAAGACAGACACGAGTCATATTCTAATACTAGAAATAATAATTATTCTAATCACCTACTAATACCTACTGAACCATTCTTACCAACAACTGAACCATCAAAAGGAATTCCTGGATTAGATTTAGTTCCTGAGGCAGAAAAGTTGGCAAATAAAGCACATGATGTGATAGACATAACTGAGGATCCTGCTGTGGATAAACACATGATAAATGTTCAACAAGGACCTGATTACTCGAAAATTTCTAAAGGAATTAATAATATATTGGGAGATGAAAAGATAATGAATATCCTTTCCATGGTCCGAGGACAAAATCAACCTCCAAATCAAATGCCTCAAAACAATCAAGGTTCATATGGTACAAATGCAGGTAGCAATCTTCCAAATAATTATTGGAATAGAGATGAGTCTCATAATGATAATAATTATGGAATGAGCCAGAATAATATGCCGTATATAAAACCGCAGCACAATGACTATTCGATGAATCAAAATAACAGCGCACCTCCGAAATATGTAGCACCTCCTACAAAACAGTATGACGAGAGACAAGATGCCATGCAACAAGATCAATTCTATGAAAGAAATCAACAATATACTGGTCAAGGTTTGCTGCCAAGACCAGGATCAGGAATGCAACAAAATATGAGGCCAAATGTTCCTATGCGGTCCTTATTAGACCCAATACAACACCCAAACGAATATCCAAATAGTGCATTTGATAGAAGAGGTGTTCAAAATCAATGTGAACCACACCCTCCACCAAATCAGGGTATAAGACCAACTGGACCAGTTAGACCACCCCAGCCAGTAAGGCCTTCATGGGTTGATGAACCACTATTCGCACCTTCCATTATTGTTGAATATGAACACAAACCATTGAGATTGAAAGGTAACTAGTATGGGTAGTGTTTCTAAGATCAAATCCTGTATTAACCTTGGTTTCCAACCGAAAGTCTATAGACTACTTATGAGGAACTGAAATGAAATGTTTCTAATATTATTTATTGAGCTATTAGTGCAGAAAATAACATCTTAATATTCCGGAATCATGAGGTCCCTGCTAATAGCAGAAATAATTGGTCTATTTATGGCTAAAAAGAGGTTGGGAACCACTGGTTGAAGAGAAAGTTCCTAAAACCACTCATTTTCTATCAATTAGTATAAAAGTCATGAATACTCTTTTAAGTTACAAATAAAAGTTCACAACAACCTATGCATGAGGTTTGAGGAATTTTTAGGTACAAGTTTAAATGGGTACCTATTGTATGTTAAACAGACCTCAAGCTGGAAAATTATATATTTGTAAATGTGTTCATGTAGTTGCAGAAATCATTATAGGAAATTACTATTGCCTATTATCCATATCAATAAGTTGACAAGTTGAAAATGGTCATTTTTAGGACAGCCATTTAAACTTTGAGTTTTATCTGTAAATCGTTGTTTTATGTTTTAAAGTACTTTATTGTTGCGATATTATTATGTTAGTTGATATTTTCGGATAACATTACCATATATTTTAATAAATTTACTGTATTTGAACAGACATAATGTAGAATGTAGAATAAAAAATAATTATGCAAGTTGAGTTATCAATGTATTCACGCTTGGTACGGATATAATCATAGGGAATGCTTATTCTGTTACTCTTATAATTATATGCCTTTCTTATCAGATTGGGTATATCTGCTATGTGAAATTTAATTTCAGCACAGATTACTCGTACATTTAAGATTAATATTGCTTATACACGTAATAATCCTATCATTTCTTATTTATGATATTAGTTATTCATATAGTATTAAAATTCATAATTGTAAATCTACAATTATATTTTTATCCTTTCTTTCTAGCACGCGATTTTATTGAACCTGTACATACATTTGATTACAACCATCAATCAAAAGAGGGCGAAGGCAAGAAAAAAGATTTTGAAAAAGAAGTTGATGAGTTATTCGTCAGAAATCCTAGGATGCTTGAGAAAGAAGAACGCTACACATCTGACAGATACAGTAGAGATCTATATTATAGGGATTATGAAAGAAGAGAACACTTAAGAGATATTAGAGATGATCAATATCCGAGGGGTATCAGAGATGATGATAGGAGAAGATATGATGATGACGTCCGAGATAGAAGATTTGATGACCGGAGGCGTGATGATCGTGATAAGTACATTAGACGTGAAGATATACAAAGAGAGAGAGATAGAGACAGAGATGAAATGTACAGAGATAGAAATAGAGAGAGGGACTTTGAACGAAATAGAGACAGAGATAGAGATCGGGATTTAGACAGAAATAAAGATAGAGATAGAGGTCTGGATCAAAATCGAGAAATGGATAGAGATAGAGACAGGCATAGGGATTATAGAAGATCGAGAAGTCATGATAAAGACAGTCGTAAAAGAGGTCACAGCAAAGAAAGTAATTCCTCAAGTTCAAAGAAATCAAAAGAGACGCCAGCAAGTCGTCCAGCTGAAAATCCTAAACACCTTGTTATGATAGATGACATATTAGAATTACCTGGGCGGCAAATGAGACCAGAGAAAATTGTAATTATCCTTCGAGGTTAGTATCATGTAACTGTAACAGCTTTAACATTTATTTTTTCTGTTATATCTATATATTATTTTATAATACCACTTATTCAGATTTACTGTAATGAAAACTTTAAAAAAGGTGAGTAGGATCTACTTGTGTTATATTACATGCACAGAAAAGAGAAAGATTCTACTTGAATTGGCATATGAGCCGGTTAGTATGGAAACCGCTGTAGCCAAAATAACACATAGAAATCAGTAATCATATTCTCAGCACAAAGAAACTTGTATTTTTATTAGTTGCCTGTTGTCAACATCCGTAATCGTGACAACCACTGAAAAGAGAAAGAAGACCATGTCTATACAACCAATTATATGCCCTCTGTACAATGTAATACATGGTAATGCGTAAGATTTTTGGGTGGACTATTAATAATGTAACGTTAACATACAGAACATTTTTGAAAATTGATTCAGTCTCGTAAACGTACTAACCGACATGACAATTTAAATTGAACCTTATCTCAAAGTGATAGTACTTTCAGATCGTCGAGTATGACATGTCATACTGGCAATCGTGTCGATCCGCCTACATCGCATCTCCTCTTGTCTCTTTCCTTTATGATTACGTGACACACACACATTACAAATGTTGCAAAATGCACTTATTTAATTAATGTAAACTGTATTAGTTCTAGATTTCTTAATGTAATTTCTTTATCTCTATATGTAAGGTATGTCTTAGGTGTAGTTCTTAATTTTATTTCCATGCATGTTTCAGGGCCACCTGGAAGTGGAAAATCATATTTGGCCAAATTAATAAGAGACAGGGAAGCAGAACATGGTGGTACAGTTAGAGTTATGTCCATCGATGACTATTTTATGCAGGAAGGTGAAATGGAAGAAAAGGATCCCACTACAGGCAAAATTGTATGTAATGAACTCTTATTTGTAATTGTAAATGGGTCTCATGTGGTTCATGTCTAAAATATACTAATATTATATATGTTCTGGATTATTTTCAACCATTGTAATTTTTATTTATTGTAATGATTTCAGGTAAAGAAACCATCACTTAAATATGAGTACGACGAAAAACTTGAAGAAACATACCTGTTTTCATTGAAAAGAGCTTTTAAAAGGAGTCTTACGGATGGGTTTTTCACATTTTTGATCTATGACGCTGTAAATGATCAACTACGGAGTTATGCGGACATTTGGAATTTTGCTCGACAGAATAATTTTCAAGTATGCAACATGTGTTTGCAATATTTTAGCTCAATTGAGATTTGTTTCTCATTATTAACTTAAAATGTTCCTTACAGGTGTACATATGCACAATGGAATTAGATCCACAAGCATGCTTCAAAAGGAATATCCACAATCGAAAACTTGAGGATATTGAAGTTATATGCAGTAGATTTTTCCCAACTCCAAGCCATCATATTCAGTTGGATCCGACGACACTACTACAAACCGCTTCTATCCCTGAAGTACAAATGGAGGATGCTGATGACGACGTTACTATGGAGGATGCACAGGAACCTGAGGTGAGGCCTCCTCCTCAATTTTAGGAATATTCACCAACTGGAGGTCCAATTTTTAACAAAAATTGTTGTATATAATTTTTTTATTGCTTATTTTGTTCACTTACACCTTTACATACAGAGACTGCAAAACGAATTTCTCCACTGAAAAGGTATTATTTCCATTCCACTAAATAATTGATTTTTATTATTTTTCATCATGTCATACATTGGAGTTTTTTGGTTGCCTCGACTTATTTGAAATTTAAGCATAATTTTATCACCTTTTAGATTTTAATATTTGTTTTGTCAAAGTATTACGAGTCATAAATTGAGTATTAGGGTGGTAGGGATAATGAATTTTATTTCAGCTTTATATCTAAAATCCCAAGTGCTGTCCCACTGCAGGTCAACAATAGTTTTACTTCGAAATGGGAGAAAATGGACGACGCCGCACAATTAGGTAGGTTATCGATTATGATGACAATTATCTTCTGAATGTTAAATATGTAAACCGATTGATTGTATATAAACATATTTAATAATCAGCTTTTCTCTTTCTTTTGTATGTTAATGCGTTTCTTATATGGTAATTATTTGCGGTGGGGCATGTTTCGATAAATCTTTTGGTGATATCTCTTCGGAAATTTAACGGTTTTTAAAATGATGTACCATCAGTGTACTGTAAGTTTTGAATGTGTTGTTGCAGCTCGACTCGACGGCACCAGCAAACCGCTTCGACCCTCCCAACTCTCAATGGAAGACTACCTACAGCTAGACGACTGGAAACCCAACGTGTCCAAGCCAGGAAAGAAAACAGTAAGTATATATTGTACTAGAAACGCAGCAATTGCACTAGAATATATTATTATTATTATGGATTTTTTGCAATATGTTAATTTTAAGATCTATTACAATTCAATGCGAAGTTCCGTTTTTTTACCGCTCACACTTACCATAAATTAAGAAGTACATTTTTACTTTTACTCGATTGGAACATTTTATCGTTGGATTTTAACGAATTTACAATGATATTTTCAACACTTTTTAAATGACCTTTCTAACGAATAAATATGAAAATATTTTGAATAAAAAAATACATCACTAATTGGATGTAACAACCCTACAGGAAAACGTTTCGCTATTTGATTGATGGTTATTTTACAACATAGACAAAAAAAATTGTCTGGTAAGCCATTATTTTTGGAGGTATTGGTCCGCTGTCAAACTTTATTACTCGTTTTGCCATTTTTAAGGTAAGACAACTGTATTATAGTTTAATACAGTTATTTTTGAACAAAAAATACCAATCGCACGTTTTTAACGTGAACTTATTTTTGTTGGAAAGAGTTTTACTCTATTTATTGCGGAAAATTAACACATTTTTGTCAAAAACATCGCATATATCGACCGCTTTTTATTTGCGTTTCGGATTTTAAATAAAGTGACTTAAATAGAAGGTGAGTTATTATGTTGATGTGACACGCTTTGTTTGAAGTGAGTTTTCATCATGTTGTAATTAACAACAGGTACGCTGGGCAGACATCGAAGAGAGAAGGCAGCAAGAGAAGATGCGTGCTATCGGCTTTGTAGTAGGCCAGACGGACTGGAACCGAATGACCGACCCGACGATGGGTTCAAGCGCTCTGACGCAAACTAAATACATTGAACGAGTTAGACGTACCTAACAATAATCTCAGGTTACGTTGTCCGTTTAAACCGGTATAAATAATAGCTAATTTTATCTTAAGGAAGATTCCTTATTGTATTTTTGCAACAACGTCGCAATTACATTTGTATGTATAGTACTCGAGTGTTGTCGATAAACAGTTGAATTTAAAACTATTATAGAAGAACAGTCTATATTACTTTTGACGTTGTTTTCTGTATGTATTTGAAAATAAGCATTTGTTTTTAGTAAAATCCGACTAGGTTAATCCTTTATACTAATTCTTGTGAAAAATCTTGTAACATTTTGGATATTCTTCATTAGGTCTATCCACACTTATCTCGGTCAACTCGCGTTCTCATCAATGCGAGGTTAACTATATGAGTGACACGAGAGTGTTGATTGACCCTTTCTCATCACTAAAAAAACGTGAAAATTTAGTTCTAAGGCTTATAGTATTCTTGAAAACGTAGGTCTCTGACGTTTAGGCGTATTAACATAAGTGGTGGAGTATAAATTCATTAAATATTTTGAAATGTAATCTGTCTTTTACTTCGACTATTTTTTACTTACTTACTGGCAATTATAAAATAAAAAATAGTTTATCAGTCGTTTACCTCAAAACTACTAGTTGATCGGGGCAGACATTGTTCTGCCACAAAACAAATCGATCTTGACAATAAGTCCAGGTTCAAAGGTATCCTACTTACCACATTATTTATGTGACCTATAAACAGAAGTGAAATTGTTTGCAAGGTATGCGCGCTACCTATCGTAACTTTTACTAAAATGTGCTAAAAAATAAATTCACGACTATCGGGAGAATGGTTCATTAGTGTAGTGGACAGAAAAACAGACGTACATTCATATCATATTCATATAAGGATTACGTCTAAAACCATGATTTCATCAGGTGGCGTCTTTTTGTATAATTATTGGGTATAAAGACACGTGTTTAAGAATTTACCTTTGAGACATTTGATGTTCAATATAAAATAAGGGATCGTCTTCACATTTGTGTCATAGTTATTGTGTTACGTTATAAGCGTTTGGATTGGGCTTAGTACAAATATAGTAAGTACAGAGTAATGCCACTAAAATTCATCAAATTTTTAAGACAATGTGTTATATTTTACTAGCTAGCGCGTTAAAAGAGTTAAAAAATTAGTTCAGCCGTTTAGATTACCTCAACCAAAAAGACAGACAGAAAAAAATATTGCGTTTTCGTTATAGGTATCGTATATAGGTTCATGTGCATTAAGAAATAAATTGTTATTTTGGAATCACAAACAGACATTTCAATTTTATTTATTTGTATGTATAGATGAGGTTAATTTTTTTTACTTAGTTTTTCACCTAGTTTTCTTCCATAGCGCTTATATATCCACCAAAGACGGAACTCTTATTTGAGTTACTTGTCATTTTATTCTTGTACTTCTGAATCCTTTGCGGTGTGTGTTCCGCCGTTTGAATTCTCATCAAAAAATCTTCGCTACTATCGCTCGGCAAAGGCGTGTTATCTAGATCATTTAATTTATTCTTTATTTTATCTTCAGAATATACTTCTGTAATAGGCGTGACTTCAGTTGCAACTCCGGTTTTATCCAACTTATTTTTATTTGAAAATTTCGCTATATTTGGTTCCCCTTCGCGTCCGGCGCTTACTACCATCACTTGTGGCGTGCTCATAGCCGTCATGTGCTCCTTCAAACATTGTTGCAGAATATGAAGGAAGAACAGAAACGCTAATAACGTCAGGGCAGACATTGCACCGTTATTTTTATGCCCGCCGCCGCTGTAATGGCTGTAAAGGATAAAAGAAAACAAAAGCAATTAATTAATATTCGTAATAAATTTGCAATTACAAATATAGACTGGGCCCGTTAGGCCCAATAAGGATTAGGTACCGCCTGGTTTGGAATCGGATTCGATACATTCCACGTACTGACGTATCAACTGTGACGGGTCATGTGTGAAATTTTTCGATTCATGATGATTTTATCTTCAATAATTTTATTATTTAATTCGGATTCACTTTTGATATACTAATTACGCCGACTTATGATTACAAATAAATATAAATCTACTTGTCTTAATTACCTTTTTGAAAACTGCGTACAATATCTTTGTTTATATAATTTTAAAATAATTTTAAACATAAAATCATCTAAAACTAGCATTTTTTATGCAAAATATAAAAGTTGCGCCCTAGGCACGTGCTTGCCACTCAAAAAACCTGACTATAAATATATTATCTTTCAATTTTCTACCTCTTAAAACGTACCTACCTACTGCAGGCTGGATTTTAAACAGAATCTTTTACACCTGTCCCACGTTTGATTGTGTTTTATTGCTTTAAAACTGAGAATTAAAATAGATTTTTTTCCATACCAAGAATTACGAGTTTCTGTGGTAAAGTCGAATGGTGTTTCATGTTGGCTATATAAAAGTTAAATGCTCGTTTAAGCAGTTGCGAAAATATACCTTTAACCTAAATTATTACCGAATTTTTTATTGTTGTTTAAATTTTATCTAATGTTTAATTAAAAAAAACTAACCAGACTCCGTTAACTCCGTCTCGTTTCCAGTTCCGTAATTATTTTATTCTTACACACACAAAAAAAAAATCCAGCGACACCGTTGGTAACATCGTCGGATGGCAGAATAAACAAATATGTAAGTATATTTTGGTGAATGTTATACGTAGTAAAATAAGAATTCAAGAATTGAACATGGTAATTTCCACGTCCATCGACTTTTTAATTAAAATACATTTTTGCAGTTAAACTATTACAAAAAATGTGCTTGCTACTTGTAATGAAGGCAAGTATACTTTGGGGTCTCCAAGTTTGCGTTTTAAATGTCTCAATTCAGGTATCGTTGCAATAAGTTCATTTGTAATTTCATCTATCGACAATAGTTGATACATGGGAGGTAAATACTCCATCTATAGAAAAATATAAAAATATAATTGTTGTTTTTTAAAACAATCGTAAGTTGTAATTACATTTGTATACCTGGCCCCGTAGTATTCTTTAGCTAAATTTGTTTTTCTTTAATTCAATTGGTTTTTAAAGAATATTATATTATTTAAGATATTTTGTTTGTTAAAACAGGGTTAAGTTACATTAAATTATTGAGTTATTACTTTAGAACCGATTTAATAAAATCACTAGCGACAATTATTTAAAAAAAAAGATTAAAAACATATTTATGTGAACAGAGATAAGCACTTAACCACTTGGGTCTAAGATTTAAGTGTATTTTAGTGGCAGTGCAATAATGTTGATTTAATTATTACTTTAAAATATTATTAACATTTTAATACTTCTCTTACTTTAATATCGTGGGATTCTTAAAAAAAACATCTCATAGGACGTTCATACATGTATTTTCAAAAATAATATCACTGGATTGGCTGGC
>DWPV01000567.1:0-27490 GCA_018251915.1 Urbanus proteus proteus | reverse complement strand
AATAACATTTTTTGCTCAATGCATACACTATACACGATACCTATAACGAAAATGCAATTGAAAAAAAAAAATTGTCTGTCTGTCTCTCTGTTTGGCTGAGCTAATCTTCTAAACAGCTGGACCAATTTTGACGGGACTTTAACTGGCAGATAGCTGAAGGTCTAAGGCGTAACATAGGCATACTTTAATTTTCGAAAAAAGCATTAACGCGCGCGCCACTCGCATGCGGGCCTCCTCGGGGGAGCGCGGGATGATACCTATGTTTAGATAAGTATTCCTTTTTACTTTTTAACGCGGGTAAAACCGCGGGGATCAGCTAGTTGCAAATAATAACGTTAATAGGCCAATTATATTATTATTTATATTGTAAGACAACATATTTTACTCATTACGCATGATGACTCAATATATAGAAATTTAATAAACTGAAGCCTTAAGAAACTTGACACTTTTTTATGTTGTTGAGTTGACTCACAAACTGTCATAACGATATTGTTATTCAAAATATACGCACCTATGTGGGTTAAACTAAGTGTTTGTTATTGGTTTCAGATTACAACGCCGCCCCGCTGTTCGCCTCGGAAAACGCCTCCAGTGGTAAGTTAAACATTTTTGTGTATTTTCGTATAATAATGTGTGTAATCTGTAATATGTGTACGGTTCTATCACCTACGTTATTATTTTTTTTAAAACGCTTTCTACACACATAGCTCTACAGTAGGATTATCTCCTGTGTCGTGGGTGCCATGGACACACAAAGACGAATACACAAACATCCAGACCCAGAATAGAAATATAAACTCTTCATTCAGATGTCTGTCTAGCCGGGAATCGAACCCGGGACCCACTGGGGGTCAGACCGGTATGATAACCGCTCCGTCACGGGGGTCGTCGTTATTGAAAGTTCTAACTTTTCGTTGTTCAACAATAATACCTCCCTAATTTTACCTTCTAACAGCAGCAGTATTGAGCTCCTGCGATTTGTCATACTTCAAAGGTAATCTTCAAACATGTAGTAATTACAGTGAAAACATAATGTACCATATTTCTTCTCTAATTTCATCTCTTAATGACACTATTCTGCAATCTAGCAGAATCCAAAATTATATCCCCATTCCTAAAAAATATGAAATAACAATTCAATGGATACTTACTTGGAGGTTTACTTTTGATTCAGTTTCTTTCACCGCTACTTCGCTATAAACGCTGCAAAGCGGTAGAAGATGGATTTTATTTAAAAATATATATATAAAAAAAAATGTTTGTTATTTTATAACAAATAGGAATACGACTAAGAATAAGATTTTGAATTAACACAAATTTATACTCCAAAATCTATAAAAATCTGTGCTAAAAATTATACATTACTACATATAACATAATTAGTTAGCGTACGATGAAGTCCACGTGTAAGTTTTTATGCGGAAATATAAGAAGTCCAAAACCAGTTTTCATTTTATGCTTATGTGGTTCGTAACCTTAATAGATTCTGAGTGGTTCAAAGTAAAAATTATTGTCTTCTATATATTAAAAACAGTTTTATAGTAACTTTATATCCTCAAAACTCAGTTTTTTATACATAGTATAATTTTAAATGCAAAATTTACTCGGGAACATACTTGAAATCATGTGGTATATTATTTTCTTTGTTTTTCATTTTTAAGTTCCGATTTTATACACTGAATAACTGGACTAGGATTTTTATTACGGGTGCCAATAACACAAAGACAAATAAATACCTACACCACGACACCTACTTTATTTATGTGTGACATTAACTCACACAAAGACAAGTACACTCCAAAGTGTAAAATGTAAGATTGAACCCGAAAATCCCTTAGCATGGCAGAATGATCATTGGCAAGCCAGTTAACGAATCAGGTTAAATATCACTCCAAAGTGTCATCCGAATGGACAAGATGAATGCCGACACATTATAGCATACATCAAAGAAATACTTGCGCTGTTGTGTTATCGTTTAATGCTGTCCTAGAATTAGTACAGATATAAATAGAATTGGGTAGAGTTATAGCGGTATTATTCTCAAAGGTTTGAATCCCAATCCAATTCTTTAAAACTATGCACATATATGGTATGGTATGATATGGTATGGTATGTTATTTCCCTCACTGGTATGAGAAGCTTGGCTTTTCGTATAGCAAAATGGTTTTTAACAGTCAGCTGCAGAAGACTCTTTGTTTGATCCTCGGCCAAGTAGGTGCACATACAAAAATTTATTTTTTCTGTTTTGTTTGCTGATTACATTATTCATTAGTAAGGAAACCTTCACAATGAACCTTCAGCAATTAGGCATTTTTTATATCGATAACAAAATATTCTTATCAAAAAAAAGGTATCTTATTACATAAATATGACAAAATTGGATTTACGTAAAGTAATTCCTGATACTATTACCTTTATAAATATGACAGTAATTGAACCCTATTTACAATTTCCGCACAATACAAATTATAAGGTACTTACGGAAAGTATGCATTCGTTCCCATTAAATATTCCGTACAATGACAATCGATATCGTTGGGAAAATCCAGACTCGGCAATTTTCATTGTACTCCATAATTGAATACTGCAGCGTTGATTGGCCAATGTACCCACTTGCAATGAGTTCGGCAGACAGACCTTTGTTACTGAAAATGGTACCTACCATTTTTTGTCTGATGGAGGTAATGCTAACATATCTAATTAAAAGTTTGTATGTTTCTATTAAATGAAGATATCGGTCTTAATATAAAAAGAATGTTAAAGTTAAAATGCATCTATCTAATAAATCTCTTAGCTGCTTTTATCTCACTGCATCTCACTGCTCTCATCTGTGACCAATTAAAAAATACTCAGAGTGTAAACTGAAGTCGAATATCTTCTTTTTCAGTTATATAATTTTCATGTTTCTAATTGTCAAGGAATATGTAGTACTGATATCTATCATATATGATTCAGCTATCACTAGTTTCCTCCGATACAAAACAGCTCGAAATAGGTGTGACGTTGGTGCCTTTCCGGTCGCACCATACTGGTTCTACTACCTTTCGAATTATCCCTGCTTTCTATTATTTTGTCATCCCTTTTAACAGGTTCCTGTTATGAATGAGCTTATACGAAATATGCAAATATCTATCAGCTCAATATATTATCAAATAATAATAAATCTAATAATATCAAAGTAAATATCATCCGATGCATCAGTCACATAATAGTTATGTAAATATCGCTTGCAATAATAAATCATATGACCACCGTGTTTATTATAAGCAATTACCAATAAGTTATTAACCTATTAAATCATTGTAGCAAGTATATGAGAAGCGAGGTGAAGCGGTTATTTCTGACCGTGTGATTTTCAATGCGATGTAATAAGATCCATATTAAAATAAGTCTTAAAGAAGTATAAGTACTGTGTATACCTAAGTAGGTAAAATTAGTTTCTTATTTTAGACCGCAAGAGTGTGATACTGATACATAGAGACAGACAGGGGAAAGTGACTTTGTTTTATTCTATGTAGTGAAGAAACCAGCCGCGCAAGATGATTTTCTTTTTGAATTCGTATACTCATAAGCACACATATTCATAACAGAAATATACAGATATAAAAAAAAAACGTATAAAGATGGGTATAACGTATTATCTTAAGTGAAACGTTTCCTTATATCATTTAACTCGTGTCTCCCGTAGAGCAAATTTATAAGCATTTAAATCATTCTAAAAAAATATAAAGTTACCATACTTATTATTTACTGCCGTACATAGTAATAATATATATTCAATAGATATCGCCGGTAACAATGAGGTAAATAAGATGTAAATACAAAGCTTGCTAATAATCTAGTACACAATTAACAGAGGAAAGTATGATTTAATTAAATACAACATATCAGTCATTCGGTCACGGCCAGTAGATACGCTTCGTTTTCAGTTCTGTTACAGTAATACAGTAGTAATCTAAAAAGCTTTACTTTTACTTTTATTTGTAGCTTTATTTTGATATTGTTACATATAAGTAAACGAAATAACACGAAAGGATCTGAAGTTTTAGTAAAAACAAAATACTTGTGCCTACCATTTTACGGGAATGAATCAAATTGTAAGATCAACAAAAATAATAACTCAAAGAAGATTAACACATCAGTTTGACACATACTTATGTGTCTTATCGTATATAATATAAAGATAATATAATATAAGAAGTGTCAATCCTCGCAATTGGGCGTCTACGGAAATCATTAATCAGATTGTAAGGTCAACAAAAAATCGACTCAAAGAACAGGACGTCAATTATACACATATCTATGTATCTCTTTTATATAGACATAAGTATCTATGATCGTATATGTTATAGACAGAAGTGTCGAGCCGCGATTGAGCGACCCAGCGCGATAAAGATGTGAACAGCCACTGATAAGAGCGTCGTGATTGCAACGATATTTCCAATAGCCTATAGGTTATTAACCCAATAAGATAAGCTATCGCAGCGACGCGACCGGCCTACATACTTCCGTACGTTCCCTGGAGTACTCGAGGATTAACTGGGCAATATATGGACGGGTACGGTCCCACTGCTGGGCTCGGGTCACATGATGAAATAAAAGCACGTATATAATCTTAGACACTTCTGAAATAGACGGATCACGCTTGTAAAGTGGATTCATTATGTCTCATTTCTGGGCATGGATCATCGGTAAACACATGGGTCATCTGTAAAGCACACACTTTAGAAAATTTTGTAGAGAACTGTTAAGTACGGTTACCGGTTACCTTGATCATTCAAGAGGTGGTCAAAGGTATGTGCATGATTGAAATCTTGGGACTCTAAAGTGGACGTCCAAATTACGTTACCACTGGGTCATAAATGGTACTTACCTATTATTTTGTCACCAATTGCTAAAAAAACATGTCTTGTAGACTGACAAAAATATAATATAACCTTAGTTTGCATATTGGCATTCAAAAATTTTTGATAACCAAATAGCATTTTTTACTTACAAAAAAAACCAAAATCGTTGTTTATTAACTTTTTAATCGAATAATGTTCCTTTGTTGCCTAGCAACCGACGGCGGGCGACAGACGCGACAAACTATCCAGCCTCGTTGAATTTAAATTCGCCGTGTCTGCAAAATTCTAAACTTGTAGTGGGTGTCAGCGAGACTCATCTCAAGATCTGCTGAGAGCGCAAGATCGTAGCTTCGTATACACAATGTGAGCTAACTTGAAGATTTCTGTTACGTTAGGTATAGCTCTTATCGGTTTCAGATACAAGTCAGTTTCTAAGATGTGTTTTGTTTAGTTTGCCCGTGGGCGGCGGTTTCCACTCAACATCGGGTGGACTGCAGATCCGTTTGGTATTTCTGTTATAAATATCTCCAAAATGTAATGGTATGTAATTGTAAAAGATTCTGTGTTTGAAAAAAAAATGATTTTATAACAACACAATAAAATTTGTTTTATAGTATTGTGGTATAAAAAAATATGGATAGCAAAATTTTGTTTAATATTACTAAGTATTTCTTAATGTCCCGTGAAAAACAAGTTATTTTCTATTATAGAGATAGGATAGTCTATACTTAAAATACTATCTTATCACCGAAAAATCGTGACTTTAAAACTACAAATACACGCGTATTATGTCATAAATTAACAATATTCCAACGTTTGTCTTTAATCGTAATTAATTGGCAGTTAGTTTTGTTGAAGCAAGCCAGTGAATAAATCAAATACCTAACTGATGTCAGAATAGAAACATTAATTGAATGTAAATAGTCATAAATATTATTGCTAGGACAATGAAACTGCTCAAATACATTTATTTGCTCATAAGAAAATAAGCGTGTTTGTTTATATACGAAATTTTATTTAATTTGTACTATTAATAAAATATTTCTGACATACCCGGACATTTTTAGATGAAAATAATATCTATAGGTACAAATAAATAAAATTGAAGTGTCTGTTTGTGATTTCAAAATATCATTTTTTTACTCAATGCATATGAAATTATGCCTATAGAGAAAGTGCAATTTTTTTTTTGTCTGTCCGTCTGTTTGGCTGAGATAATCTTCTGAGGGCTGGACCGATTTTGATGAGATTTTTACTACAAGATAGCTGAAGATCTAAAGCGTAACATAGGCTACTTTAATTTTGGAAAAAGCATTAGCGCGGTACGCGCATGCGGCCGCCGTCGCGGGAAAGCAGGGCGTTACCTATGTTTAGATATATGAATACCTTTTTACTTTATTAACGGGGGTGAAACCGCGAGTATCAACTAGTTTTAAATAAATTATATGTTACATCGGCGTGCATAACTTCGACCCAGTTTAAAAACAGCATTAGGCACTAAAAAATCTTAAGGGTAGGTAGAGCTAAGAGGAACCTCTATTTAATCGAATATTACTTTGTACCAGCAAAGATTATAACTGTGTTAGTAATTTTCTAAATTGAAGTTATTTTTGCGTAGGAATCCTAAACAAAAATAAAGGTATGAAGTAAGCAGCTGCATTTTCTAAGTAGCGCGCATAGATTCGAGCGAAAATGCGCGCCGGCGACCGTCGCGCGTGCTTGTGCGTAGGGCTGCTACGAAGGTATTTTTCGTGAATATTTTAATGAAAGACGTCAAAGCGATTGAAATTATGGAATACTAGTTTTTGCCCGCGGCTTCGCTCGCGTAAATAGAATGTACATTCCGGATTTATAATTTTTAGGTTTGTATGCTTCAGGTATAATGAAAATGTAAATTATTCCTGTCAAAAGGCAGTAGTTATAAAAATAAGTAGGTTGTAAAAATAACTTTTATACCTAATAAAAGTTATTATTCTATCCCTCAGGAGTAGTACCTATATTTTTCGAAATGAAAGGTACGTATGCCTCTATAAGAGAATGGTCATATAAAGTATTATTCAAATTTTAAAATAGATCAGGCATTTCATGAAAAATATGATATTGCTAGTAAATTGCTTAGTTACAATCGTATACTGTTGTTACCAACACAGACAAATAGTGACAACGGCTAACGACCTTTTTAGAGAACTTCGATGCTGATGGATAATCAATATTTATGATTCCTAAAAATAGATACGCCGACAAACGTTTTATGATAATAATCGTTTTTTTATAAATACCAATAATTTAACTCATTAAATATCGCAACTTTAGCGGCCCTAAGCAAATAAGCGAGCATTTCTCGGCGCCATGCGCACACGCCGGGAGAAATTAGCGAATGGTTGCTGCATTGCGCCTCATTTAACGTGTTTAACCAACAACCAGCATTATGGGGTTATTAAAGGAAAGTAACCACCCATGGCTTTAAATGTATAACTACAGAGCTAACAACAATGTCGCCTTTATGAACATTACTTTATTAATCGATTTATGTTGTTTTTGCATCAGGTGATCTGATGAATATTTAAAATCTAAATAGGTTCGTATTTATTAGAGGACACTAATATAGCTCTTATGTTTTGTCTACATTATACATTACATATGCCATTTTTACAATTATCAATATAAATTAATTTCTTCATTAACTGTACATAAATAGTAAAATCATTATATAATTATTGCCTTCTTATTCTTTATTTACTTTATCTTTACTTAAGATTCGAATTTATTTGGATAATAGGTAATTATAATAGGAAAGCTCCTTACGCCAGATAATTAACATCGAGATTTTCTAACATACGCTATTAAGATGAAAGTTCGTCAATCAAACTAATTTCTTAAGTTAATCAGAGATATTATCAAATTGCATGCAATAAACAAGAAAGTTCTAAGCCCTGCGCGTGCGCATGGCATACTTGTTAGTCTCCACGCGTTATTAATCGAAAGTCGATGTTCATGATCTATCATTAACCTTACCTACCTACGTCTGCGGCTGGTATTGAATTTACTTTCTCTTGTTAGATGTTTTGCGGTGCAATTCACCGCAGATTGATAATGTTAGTAACATACCTATTTCATCGAGAAACGAGATATCGTTGTAGTTTAAAATTGGTCTTTGTTACTCTCGGTTGGAATGTTTCTTTGTTTGAGAATATGAAACATACTTTATTGGCTTACATAGGTTTTTGTACAATCTTGTTTAAAATATATATGCGCCTAACCAGCTGAATATAAAAAGAAATATTGGATTGATTGCAAACTTCTTTATGTCCCACTTCTACGCGCGGGTCGACCTCGAAAACTCGGATTGTCACTCTGATTTAAAACAGATTAGTAAATAAATTATAGTGTGATTGTTTTTAAAAGGATTCCCGCATATTGCTGAATTTTTAATTTTCTGAACTACATACTACATTTTATCTACTCAGTAAAGTAAAGAAATAACTGAAATCAAATCTAATTTAAGAGATAAATTAAGTGCTGAAAAAATCTTACGTAGAATTGACGTCAGCAACAAACAACAATGCGTTATTCAAATACCTACCGTTTTGTAGTCATATAACCGCTTCTGCATCTGATGTCTTTAATATACCTATCAATAAATCATACCACGATCCTTTTATTTGAGATTTGACTTTAAAAATTCTATCCAGGTGTCCTCCGTCAATACGTTTATACCATCACTATAACATCAACGTCTCAGAAAACGTTTTCTAAGGGCAATGATAAATAACAAATCGTGGTGCTTAGGCCTAAAGTACACAAACGCAGCGACAATTTCCCGATACAACCGTTTTTTTTGTGTTTTCAATAGTAAGTACTAGGTGCAATGTATGGCGTCTTTCTTTCTCTTCAAAATATCAATATGCAAAAAACACAGATCATAATTACGGAGAGATAGATTTTGAGATAGTAACTGAATTATTCCGACATTGAGTAATGTAAACATCAGAAACCTCAATCAAAGATCAACAACGATTTTTTCAATGTTTTTCAATCGCGTGTATCCGTCGTTTAAACGTCTATTTGCTCACGGCCTTAGCGAACAAGTACGTAATACTATATAATCCTATCGAGCCACTCACTATGCATACTGAATAATAATTTGTTTATTGAACGCATTGAAGTCGATGTAACTGATGCATGAAATAAAATCGACGTGTCTTACGGTGATTTGATCCTTCTAAAGATGAATTCGAATCGTAAAGTACTGTTACTGAATTCATTAGATTTGAATGCAATGAAATTCAAACTGGAGAAAATAGATGCGTCAGATCGGAATAAATATTGTATATTTGAACGTATTTTTCAATGTCAACCCGTCAAACCATCGTCAAACCCTTTTACTGAAGTTTATCATACAAAAAACGTCTAGGATTCTCACCGACCAACACGAGTTTAAAATAAAATGAATTGTACGGTTGTTCTTTCTGGGATATTATATAACAGAAGTATATTTGCGTGTTACTAAGACTCAAATACCTTCTTGTTTATAATGTCAACATTTAAAAAGTCTGAAACGTTTCGAGGAAATTAAAGAATAATAAATGTGCTAGTAAAAGTTTGCATGACTTTTATATTGTAATATAGATAAATAGAGCACAGAACAAGTCTATTGATAACGAGAGAGAATATTGACGAGATTCTCGGAGATTTCTGATTTAACCCTTTATACAAATTTTGATTCCAAATCGCCAACAATTATTACAAGTCCAACTCGTTGCCTCAAACTCAACCATAGCAGCGCAACGATAGCTCCGTAAAATACTGAAAAAAACCCAAAGTTAAATAACAAAAACCTTCGAAGCATCCATTATTTCACGTAAAAGTATATTTCCATCCCAATTTTGTACGTCACAATACCTGCACGAGTACCGTCAACATTGACAAATTCGCCACGGATTAGTGTGTCGTGTGACCTTTTCTGTAGTCATTTATGAACCGTGACAAGCCTATAATGGTGACATAGGCATATTGTTGCGGTGTCGGTTACATAAAGATCCAACCCGCCAAGGGTTCATTTGCCTTGGATAAGATAATACGTGTTTTTCTCATCGACGTCGCGCTAATGGATGCCTACTTTTATTTGCGTGATAACATAATGGCCGTATTTCACTCCTTTGTCCTTTTACTAATGAGGGCTGTCGGTGAATTTGATGGGAATATTTTTCATGTGATAAAGGGCTACATGAATTATATCGGTTTAACAATGTCTTTATTCATTTACAAATTAAATTTAAATCGTCGTAACATTTATTTCTGTGAGTATAAATTAGCGTAAAATTCGTTTGTAGTCATACATTTAAATATGTTCTCTGAAGCTGAAAATTTATGGCATTTAGCGTGACATTAAACGTAATTAAGATGGTTGCTTCTTTAATTATTCTATGCCTTGTTTTTCGTATTTCTGTATCAAATCGAAATGTTGAAATTTTGAAACCCCTACATTTTTATTTTCCTCAGAAACTCAGTGTGTTAATAATAATATCAACTTGAGAATGGTTTCTAAAATCTTCAGTAGTAAATATGTTGGGAGAGCCATGCAACCCATTTATCACCTTCAACACACATCGCACCAGTTTGGTCAAAACCCCATTATTATGAGTATTCCTACAAAGCATGTTTTCACGGCACCATAAATTTTCCATTTCAAGAACACTTCCTGTTATCCCACAAATGGTGTGCATATCCCGTGCACTGTACGATAAATGATCGCAAGCACATGGTAATTTAATGATTTATATTTGGCGAACGATGGCAGAGTGGAAATATTTGTTGCCTATTTCGGGATGAAAAAGAAATTTATCTTTTCTCCAAACGAGAAGAACGTGTCACGGCAAATTGATATAAATATTTCAACGCCTCTTGCATGCGTAGCTACGTGACATTTTTGTTCGCAATAATGTAGGCGTCTAAAAATAAGCTTGTTTTTCCTTAATTTACTAATTGAGTGATTTGGTTCTTGTATCTTACTTTATTGTTTTTATCTTTTAAATCTGATTGTATTAGGTACAATGGGCAGATTTAATTCTAAGCGATTTATTCTACTCCTAACATCTTTACCATCTGTTTAAGGTGTAAGACTTATATAAATACAAACATTTAAATATCGAAAATGTGTAATCAGACTGTCTTAATCTAAACTTTATAGAAAAAAAAAGGACATCGTATGGTATACTAGCTTTTGCCCGCCGCTTCGCACGCATTAAATTACATATAAACCATGCTCTTGAAGCACTCTATCTATTAAAAAACCCGCATCGAGATCCGGTGCGCAGATTTAACAATTTAAGCATACATATGGACAGACAGCGGAAATCGACTTTGTTTTATACTAACTACATATACTATGTAGTGAAAGTAAATAGGCACTGTTACAAAGTAGCGTTAAACCCTCCTGGAAAAATCAATTACTTCTATTCTCCGTTTAATATCAGATTTCATGACCAAGAATTAACGTAGAACTTCCGAACCTCTCTGAAAGTTGTAACGGTTGCACAGAGAACCAGAGAGCACTCTGAGTCGTGAATAATACTTAGTTTTATGCACGTCACCACATAAATTAGAATACTGTTTAAAATTACAGTGTACGCTTTATTCAAAGCCCTATGTTAATTCAACGTTCAACATTCGAGACAGAATACGGGGGCCTTGTGTCTGGAGCCTTGTTATTTAATATCTTTTTCCTTTAAGTAAATTGGAAAGCCAGCTATAAAATGTAATCTTAGGACATTTTGGTCACGTTCCGTTTAATATTATTTTGCTAGACATTTTAAGATGGTGTTCGTATTTAAAACTGTCAGTACTTCCACACATTTTTATTGGATATTACTCTACCCATAAACTGGCAGGAGGTGGTAAATAATCACATTGATTCAATATGAATAATTGAAAAATACTCAACAATTTAACAAAATGTTTACTATTCCTTGCTTGCGACCACTTGCGAGAGATATAAAATCCTAAATTCTCCAACGTACACAATTATATATGTATATAAAATATAAATACGTAGCTTATCTTGCTTAACGATAATGATAAAAGGTACAATCCAGTATCTAGAGGATAAGACAATGAAGGTTTATCTTCGGGTAGGTCAGGCTCTTCTCCCGGGCGAGAGAAATTGAAAGTACGCTAACCAGTTCAAGTGCAAGGGGATGTGGGGGAGACGTGACCCGGTCGCGCATCGCCCGGAGTCCATCGTCCACGGATGATTTCTAGTACTAAGATCTTGCTCTTAACTTTTTGCTCAGACCGGTTTACATAAATAGGGTACATAGACATAGTTCGAAGATATTTTTTTGTTTTCGATCTATCTTTAATTTGAAAGGTCTATAAATAACAGACTACAAATACAAGATAAATAAGGCTTAAAGAGCTTGCTTCTCACAACCGGGCAAAAATCGTCCAGTGGAACGCCGCGGAATTTTAGTTGGTTAGTGTCCGACATCGACAATCCATGAGGATATCTCCGCGTTAAAAAAGTCTTAAAGAGTTGGTAGTTAAGTTTTAGTTTTCTCCCGGGCGAGAGAAATCGAAAGTACGCTAACCAGTTCAAGAGCAGGGGGATGTGGGGGAGACGTGACCCGGTCGCGCATCGCCCGGAGTCCATGGTCCACGGATGATTTCTAGTGCTAAGATCATAAACTGTTTACCCCTACGTTTAGATTAAATACGTAGTTTGAAGGTAGCATTTCGTTTTAGGCTTTTCTTTAATTTAAACGATTTATAGAGTCGAAGAGTATAGTTAAGTTTTAGTTACCAATTTAATTTTCTTTAGTTGTATTCAAATAAACATTTAAAAAAGTAGACATCAAGAAAATAATTGTTAGGGAAATTAAATTTGGAGTGCTATACAATTTTTAACTTTGAATATACGTCACTTATTTAAAGATTTATTAATAGTCTGGGCGTACCTATGATGATGGCATTTCAAATAGTGTTTAAATATTTTTGAAGAAAAAAATTACTGTAAAGACGGTCATAAGCGGTAATAACTACAATAATAAGTTAGCTTATTTGCTTTTAATGTAGTAACTAAATAAAAATATCCAAAAAAAAAGTAAAGAAAAATTCATATACACGTGTTTCACTAAAACCTAATAACAACTTTATTGACCTTATCTGGTCTATTAAAGTTCATCTCAACGAAATCCTTGATCTTTTCCAAACATTGTCTTGTCTATTTAATCAAATCTACAAACGAATGTTCGCCTTGAGAAAGCGCTAATTATAATAAATCGTGTCAAACGCCTATTGTATCGAGAAATTAATAGCATGCGATTAAGAAAGTCCAAAAACTAACATATGACATTGTCAGGGCCTTACGATATTGACTTGCGTAACTTATTTATAAATAGATGTTTTGACTCTAGCTTAATGTCATTAATGCTGTTTTTTTTGCTAATTGTACCCTAAGCTCTAAGGGGTTAAGTACAAAATTTAACATGATTGGACAAGACTCAACGCACTACAAACTACAACTCAATGCACTTGAGCTTACGCATTTCGACTTAACACACTTCAACTCGACAACTTACGCACTCCAACCGTTAGCAATAATGCTGATTTGGATGCTGGTTTACTGAAGTGAACCGACCATTTTAATAAACAAGAGTGGCAACGTATCTGTCATCAGCTTCCGATAGTATCCTTGTACTACATGGAATTTGTTACAGCTGTTCATGCTACAGTGACCACTTACCAACCAATGGACTGCATGCCCGTTTACTACTTCCATCTTTAAAAAAATCAAATTGACCTTGGTAGTATCATAAATCAACAAAAAATAACAAAGAAAGCATATAATGTCACACTTGATATACAATTGAAGGTATAAATTACTTTCAAACTGTTTTCTATGAATATTCATGACTGTATGCAGTAAAAAATGTAATTAAAATTTTTCTTTGTTCGTGCTACCATTGGGTTATCGTGCATGCAACTTGTGCATTAATGCACCAGATCTAAGATACAGTTTTAGGCCAAGACTATTAATTTAGTACACTTTGATAAGCAATTTAAAAAGTTCAAGACCGGTTTATTAAAACTATAACAGTTAACAGCTTTCGCGTATAAAGATTAAATAAGGTGATTAATATTGTAGGGTAGAATCGACTACGGCGGCAACATTGTCACACCTATTTTTGTATAATAACAGCAATGTTCAACTTTATTTCAGTTTTAAGGGAGACTTACTTATCCTAGGTCTTCCAAGTTAGTCCGCAGTGGTAGGAAACGCATCTGCATCCATCATCAAGTATGACTCTACCTTAACCTTGATGTATTGTGGCAGTGATGAAAGAAGTCCATGACCGGCAATGGCTTCTTACCATCAGGTGACGCTACTACACTACACACTCGTTTGCTACTCCTAATTCACAAAAAAAGGAATCTATTTCATTTTTGTTTTAAAATAAGATATAAATAATATTGGATGGGATTGTAAAGTATCATCAAATTCGTTTCGAGTGTTGATACAGAAAACAATGAATGAGAATTTAAATTCTGTTTTAAATCAGAAATTTTCAACGTGGACTTTAATAATTACTTTTTGTTTTGTACGAAATCATTGTTCCATAAGCAATTTATTATGTAGGTTTTGTGTTTCATCCACACAACAAGTATCGCTGACCTATAATGAATCGAATTTTAGAAAACAGGTTTGAAGTAGTTTATGGATATTATTCATTCATAAACCATAGACGACGCCGCAGGCATCAATTACGAGGTTAATATAAATTACGATTCCAAATGTATATCATGGATTCAGTGATAACATAATTATATTAGTACGCTATAATATAGGCCATAATTTAAACATGAACGTAAAATATTTCGTTCATTTGTGGTCTAAATCTCTGTAACCAACAAGCAGCGGTAACATCCACAGGCCTAAATGGTACTTCAATGTACGAATTTTGATTAAATTGCGGTTTCCTTTGTGATATGAAGTGGGCGATGTTCCATTTAATTATGCAATACATTACAAATATTGGTCGTGTGGTTTTATCATTATTGCTTGTCTATGACTCTGGATGGTAGTAAGAAAAAAAACAAATACGAGCTTTATCTTTATATCTTAAAAAGACGCTTTGTACACACCTAGCCTCATAATAGGATTTTCTCTTGTGTCGTGCACTGGACATACAGAGACGAATACACAACATCCAAAGCCAGTTCAGAAATATAAACTCATCATTTAGATATCTGTCTAGCCGGGAATCGAACCCGGGACCCACAGCGCGTTACACCGGGATTACATAGGGATAGAAAACATCGTCTTTCTACAATTTTTATCCAACTGCTGCGAACACCATTAAGCTCAGGCATGGTGTAAGGCTACCATAGGTACCTTAGATGTTATCTCAAGGTGGTATATTACGTTCAGGCGACTTTCCGTTCAGCAGTGGTCATAATGTAAATCGGGAATAGTTGTTACATTAAATAAACAAATGACGATCTCAATGATAAACAAATGAAATTTCTGAGCAAATAAATTAACAAAATTCGAGCGAATAAAATTACAGATTTTATAGAAGTTTATTCATGTAAATATGTCTACATTAATGTCTATTTCACCCAGACAATCTATTACGTACAAGTTAAATATGATATTGGCAGAATAACCGTCAAGGGTAATATTTTTAAGCTCACCTCACAGACGCTAATAAAAATAGACACGTTCTTATAGCACATTTAATTAAGGCTCTGATAAAATAAAGTTTAGTTAAAATGAAAAAAGAAAAAACCTTGTCTGGCTTAAAAGTCTCAAGGCTGCGACTAAATCCATTTCATGGAAAGCTAAGCGAAACATAAAACAGCTTAAAATTAAGCACTTAAGGACGTGACGCAAAATATAGCTGTCGCGAAACAGTGCGAACCTACGGCCCCGAGATATCGATTGGGTCAATGTAGGTCACAGGCTGCGGGTCAAAGGTCACGGGTCACGGGTAGGTCACCTCTCCCGGCTGATCGTACACCTTCCTCAACTAGAGGCTTACCACCGGGTCACGGACGGCTCGGCTTTTGGGAATAGATTGGAAACATCCATATCTATCTTTTTTATCTTTTAGCGGATTTGTGCGTGGTAATGTATTTTTATTTTTAGCGTATATGTTTTTTGTTCTAGATAATAATGAACAATTTATTATTATACCTTGTTGGTACCGTGATATCTTATCAATTTTATTACATAAAAATTTATGTAAATGTACCATGTCAATTCATATTTATATTGATAACATACGTTGTCGAACAAGATACATATATGAGATAAAAATTACATTGTGTAAAAAATAAAACTACAGAAAAACACATCATTGATCGCTTATCAAAGGCGTAGGTGGTATGTAGCAACGTTATAAGTTCAGTTTGAAAATTTTAATACATTTATCGAGTTCGTGTTGACTTTTGATTAAGCTCAAATAAAGAGAGATTAATTAAGACATGAAAAATCGTTTCACTTGAAATTACATTGTTAGGTAGGTCTAAAATGTAGGCCATTACGCTCAATACCTATATATAGGTACATAAATGACGGAACACAATGCTCTGCTCAGTATGCTCTTGAATCACTCTATCTATTTAAAAAAAAACCGCATCAAAATCCGTTGCGTAGTTTTAAAGATCTGAGCATACATAGGGACAGACAGCGGAAAGCGACTTTGTTTTATACTATGTAGTACATACTAGATGCAATAATTACTGTAATTTTAACTCTACTTACGAGTAGGTAGGTATATGTATGACCTACCCCAATATATTTCTAGTTTCAAAGTCGACAAAGTAATGCAGCCGTAAAATAGCTATAAAATACATTGTTCGCTTAACTACAATGAATGATAGTTATCGACGACCTGTGTGTCCTTACACGACAATTTTCCTTACTTTAGTCGTGTCTACTTATATTATTATTGTTAGAACGTTTAATGCTTACGGTGATGTTACAGACAACTTAACTACAAAGTTATGTGCCCGACAGTAGCCGCAACTGAGAAAATAATCCACTAAAGAAAAATATAATAATAACAGTGACAAATTATATGTGCTTACCAAAACATTGTAACTATTGATAAGGGAATAAAAATAATTGAGACAGTCTTGAATCTGTGTAGACACTTGCATAGAACTAGATCAAGTGAATAGGTTCATATCACGACATACATATTTCTAGGTAGAGTACCTAACCGAAAGTTAAAACAACACAGGAAAAAGGAATCGAACAGATATCTGCGCATCTAGGAAATAATAGCGAAAAGAGAGAGCAATCACTATTTCTCGATTCAGAGGCTAACCCGCTTTGAATTGCTGAACCAATAAACATAATAAGTTACAAAAATCCACCTTTCACCATTTCTATATCGACCTCATTTCATATCAATAGTATTATCTACTTTGATTAAAATAAAATGAGCGTAGAATTATAATTGCCTTTTAATGATTGGGTTTATCATAAATTAATGAACCTGTCGACATAGTTCAAAAGATATAATACGGACTTCAATGGGCAACTTAATCCAACTTTAAGTAGTAAACCGGTAGAAGAATTAACACAATCCACATATAATGCGTCATAAATGCGTATGACTATAATATCATAACTACTAGGCCTATACATTACCTTACTCAAACAAATGTTTTTTGTGTTCAACAGAACGTATCGCGATAAGACATACTTAGAATAAATCTGCTTTACATTGCGAAAACAACGATATATGCATCCTCGTAATACGTCGAGGGAATACTCGAAAAAAATTACGACAGTCAACGGTACCTTAATTTCCCTCTTAAAATAGCTGATAACCACCTTCAACGGCCGTTCAAACGCTCCAGAAGCTATTCAAAGATTGTAAGGTCTAAGCGTGTAATAATGCAAATCTGTAGAACAAGGGATCCCGCAAATTACACCTTCCACACTCGACCTCAACACGCAACCGCACATTACGACTCAAACGGGCTTCTTTGAAAGCTGAGCGTGGCCGAATAATACGACCATATTCTGAAGACATTTGCATACAAATGAGATATATGAAACAACAGTGCTCACACATTGGTCGTGTTACTTGCGCTTTCTCACGGTACGAATGCACAAAGCCAATTTCTACCGAAGAAACACAAATTCAATTAGGGAAATGTTGTTGTTGAGGAGAAATTTATATGTGTAACGTAAATAGCGGTGGTGAAAAGCAATCACCAGATGGGTACTGAAGTAGCTGTGTAAACAAAACAGGGATGCACTGGGAAGGAAAGCGCTGAATTTATACCGCTCGCATTGTTACAAACGGGATGTCTGTGCAGTAACTATGCTGCAATATTCATGTGAGATTACTTTCAGTAATTGGTATTTTAGTGAAACAATAAACAAAGGTGTGTATTGCATATTTAGTTGCGGTTATGGAGAACAATTTGTTGTAACGACTGAACAATCGTCCAATTAATTAAATTATTGGTACCTATTGGTATTTCTTCCTTGTTTTTTTATATAAAAGTACTATTCGAGTGTTGGTTTTTTCTTTTTTATATGATGAAAATAGCAAACGAGCATTCGGTCCACCTGATGGTAAGTGGCCACTGCCGTCCATGGACATCTGTAATCAACCCCAGATATGATCACAGTCCTACCTTAGGTCGGCCACAGGTGCATTGCTACCCTTTGCTACCCGTCGCTACACTGCTGTCATAAGGTGTGGCGGTGGAGTCGCCGGAGTTAGTTCGACTTTGACAGTGCTCTACCACCTTTAAGTATGAATGCAGTAAAGGAGATGATGTTCTAATAAATATACGGTTCTCTACCCGAGGACTAGAGATATATTTATTTATTAATGGCTACGATTAAAGAACATAAAGAAAGGTTTTTAAGAGAGTTCATGACTGAAAGAGGACGGATATAATGAAAAATAATTATAACGGTTCCGTTTTAACTATTTGTCTACGCTAAAAAGTAAATTGTGTCGGAAGCATAAAATTAATTTATTCTAATGATACAATGTTAGATCATAAGCTATTCCCTAGATTTTACTAGTGTCTGTCTAGTCCAGGCGTCTGTTTAAAATCGACTTATAACCAGGACAAATAAATATTCATTTTATATTAGTCGTCATAAAATAATTATCTCAAACATTTACGGCTTAAAAATACTCAACTAATCAAAGACTGATCGAATTACAGTGTAATACTGACCTAAAAGCTATTTTTAAATCCATCCGTAATTAGCCCAAATAAAGTTAATTAAGTCTTCAAATGAGTTTATGGAACTTAATTTCATTAATTGCGCACATTTATCTTCTACGCGTAGATTTTACGTTCACAGTAAATTACTTAATTGAGATTAAGTTAATTAGAAAATGTAATAAGATACGGAGAAGCGAGATGTATCGTAAAAACAACAACGTAGGTTGATCTCGTTTGCAATAAACTTTAAAGTAAAAACATCAGACATATTACATGCATTGTTGATTTTTTCAGGAAAATAATGTTTCATCCGTTGATTTATGTTTACTTACGTATATACAGAGGTTGGTTGACACGCCTTGGGAATGCCTTCCCATGCATGCCATGCAGTAGTGGACAAATACGGACTAAAACGAGAGAAATAGAACTAATATTGAGCGGGAAGTGTTAACAGCCTTGTCTATTAGTTATTGATATACGCCAGTTATACCACCCAGATTCCTAAAAATGCGAAAAGTGTATAAGATCAAGTGAAGTGGAATATTCCTGGTGAAACAAACCTAGACCTTCGTAAACTGTGTGTCTACTGTTGCTTTGGAATACGCTACTAAATGGTTTATGTGTGTACGAAAAGATAGATGGCGCTGTTACACTATTTCATTGAAAGTATAGCAGGCGAAAAAGTTGTTTACATGCGGAATATTTCCAAGCTATATATTATTGTATTTTTTATAATATAACAGCAACATATTACTTCATATTGTTAAACACACACACAATTGTAAAATGTAAGCGTGGTCGAGGAAATTGAACTCATTTCGAACGACAGTCGAGAAGTGAATCGAAATCGAAAAGAAGTCATAAGAGTTCTCAACTGACTAGCGTTTATACGAGTACCTATTTGTAACTCTCGTGTCGGATTTCTTCGGGTTTTCGTATCATTTTCCGAACAATACACTCGGTTAGAAAAATGAAATGTAATACTCTGTAATATTAGATGCTTCAAGTTTACAGGTACGGTCGATTTTATGAGATAAAAGAATTAAACATTTTCACAACTTTTGTTTGATGTTCATTTTAGTTTGCTTGTAATAACTTACAGTTTAAAATTTTTCTGGCTCCTTATTCTTTAAAGATATTCTATCCAGGCCGAATTTTATGTATTTTGTCAACGGCTTTAATAGTTTAAAATTTTCAAAATCAAAAATACTTTTTTTATTTATGAAGTAACAATTCCTAAGACAGGAACAGATTTAATTTCTAATATAGCTTGACATATAATCATATCCATAAATCTAGTTATTTACACTCTACACATAAAACCTGCCGTAATATTAAAATAATCCTAGCTCACATATGCTTTTTCTATCCGCGTTTAGTGCTAGTTCAACATGAAATTTTAACTAAAATGAGCACTGCTACGCCGTTAAGTAATTACATCCAATTGTAGTTCACTGCAGTACGCTTGGGCGCGGTTTTTGTACCAGTTTTACAAACAACAGCTTTATATGTTAATATGTAATAGATAAAAGCAATTTGTACATATTACATAAATACTATATAATTAACTCACTTTTATAGCATTCGTAATTCTTTTTTTTTAAAGATGGTTTGTGCACTCATATCCCCACAGTAGAATTTTCTCTTGTGTCGGAGGTGCCATGGACACACAAAGACAAAATCAAACACCCAAACCCAGAACATAAATCTAAATTCATTATTCATATATATGTCCGGCCGGGAATCGAACCCGGGACCCTCTGTGCGTCAGACCGGTAAGGTAACCGCTCCGCCATGCGGGTCGTTAAATTCTATGGCACGAATAAAATTCTATGGTACGAATTTAAAATTTAAATCTCAGTAATTCAAATTCAAAATCTCACTGTATGTTAGTTTTCAATAACACGCATCGTAGTTTGATCGTCGTTACGGATATTACCTAAGTCGTAACATTACTACAATCGTAACATTAGTTAAGAGTTGTCAAAAATGTGCTCCATGCAATTAAAATTCAACTGCTGATTTCACCATACGTATGTATAGTAACTTATTGTAATCTAGGGAATCTTTACTATACAACACTACAGATTTTTTTAATATAAGAAGTTTTGTCATCAAGACTCATTGGTCAAAACATGTCAGGAGTCGTCAACATAAGTTAACAGATTTTTTTATATAAGAAGTTTTGTCATCAAGACTCATCGGTCAAAACATATCAGGAGTCGTCAACATAACTCGCAGGAGTCGTCAAAACACGATGTTTATCTAATTAAAATTCAACTGCAGAACGTAGCTGTTCCCGTTTCGCCGTGAGTCAGCCCGTGTTGTGTCTGACAGTCTGCTATCGATCCGGCGCCCTCGTTTCGAGACTGCTATGTATATGCAGGTTACGAGGATCTGCCTGCCTTCATTGTCTCGATGTTTCCGCTGGATCTACAGTCTATTTTTGACGATATTACTGGACGTTTAATGTTATGTAAGTTAACGCTTTTAACTCTTGTATTTTGGAGATCGTATCTCCAAGGGTCTGTCTGTCTTGTTCAGTGTTACTCTATTTCCGAGGAAGTCCCTAAATAGTACTCATGGTTAAATACTAACTAGTAGCTACTTTATTTAGTTCACTCTGGTTATTCGGGATTCGAATCGATGATAAATGATTCGATGATTAAGGAAGACATCATAAACGCCTGAAAACTTTTCAATAAAAATCTATAGAGGTCTGTAAATTTATGCTACATTAATTGACTAGCGTGGTGAACTTAAGCCCTAAAAAATCTCATTTTCATAGAAGATTCTCACTCAATTGCTGTCTGGGCTCAAGCAAATCACAACTTCTCTTGCGTAAATAAGCATAATCAGAAAAACAAGTAAATTCTTCTTTAATGAAACATATTGATTTATTCGACATTCTAGTAAATATTAAAGTAGGGTAATAGAACACCTACACAATTACATACACAACATCGATACGACCTGCGTGTGACGAAACGCATCGTACGCAAAGGAACGCAGGTTTGTCTCTTTCACACATTATCTATGCATTCAGACCAAAAAAGATAGACACCGCGTTTGAAACAAAACATTCAATCATATCTAATTCTGCATATTTTTTTTAATAAGGGATTTAACAGGAGTCTTCAGTGTGTTGTTTTCGGCAACATTACCACGACGCCTATTTTTGTCCACTTCTGGATATTTGTGTGAGATTCTAGGTATCTACTTAACGGTGACTACATTTCCATGACCACTGTTTACTGTCACGCTTGTGTCAATGGCCATTTATAATTACAAAGAAAATAAATTAATATCTACTTATGTATACAATTGGTTGTCCTTGTATTTACATACTTCAAATTTAAAATAAAAAAAAACATGTTGTTCGAAAGTTCGTTAACGATAAAATAGTTGTCATTGCCGAATAATCGAGTCATCGGTGCCATTTTATTGTCATCGCGTGTCAACGGTCGACGGCGGCGCGTGATGGTATCATACCTACTGCACACATGAATGAATGTGCGTGTGTTCGTGTATTTTGGTCGTTTTCATGTAGGACATGTTATTGTTTAAGACAAAAACACAGGCTATTAAAATTATTGACTGACAATGGTTATTAAAAGCATACAAGATACGTAACAATTAATTAAAAAATATATTTCATTTTGACTTTTTATGACTCGTGCGTGACAGTAATATCCATATTTTGATATTCAAAGGTTTGTTAAAACCGGTATTATGTACAGCTGACGAAAAAGCGATGAAATATCTAAAGATCTTAAAATAATTAAATAATGTACTCATAACCATACTAATAACAGTATCTGCTAGGAAAAAATCTATTCTGGAATAGTTAACTATCATTGCAGTTGAACTTATAAGAAGAGCTTACTAGGAAAGGGAAATTCCCAAAGATAGCACCATAAATGAGCCATAGTCGTCAATATTCATTGTTTTATGGCTTACATTGGTTCGGATAGACGATAAATATTTGCACAAGCACCGCTTCTTCCGCTATGGCGGTATTAAATTCCGTTTTCCCGGGAATTTTACTACTTCGATTGTATTCTTGGGGTTTGATGGTAATGGTGGTACGAACAAAGAGTTTGTGGTTCATAAAACACGATTTTATTGAAGTTTTACCTCCGATATGCTCATTCTATAACTTAATACCGAAGTACTTTAGTTTCTGTCAATTTCGTTATGTATTTACATCTTTGTTGGCGAATCGCTATGTTATGAGAATTTAACTTAAGGAATTCTTCAATATACATATTTTTCATCTAAAAGATAAGTCTATCTATAACTTGTAATGGCACAGTGTTCCTATATAAATGCTTGTTCGAAATTCTAATTAAGTTTCAAAAACTTTTACAATGATGATTACTATTATACTACTTGATCGCCGCGGTTTCACCCGTTAATCGTGTATACTTTCATATGCATTGAGTAAAAAATTCTTATTTTGAAATCACAGACAAACTTCAATTTTCTTTATTTGTACATCATCATTAATATTATCGTATCCATTCATTAAATGGTTAGATAGAATGTAATAAAATGTGCAGTGCAATAAAAAGTCTATTAGTGAAATGTCCCATGTTTAGTGAATGCTATATGTGATTCACGCCTTATCCGCCATACTCGTTAGTGATAATGGCGGACACTATTTACTAAGTGCCACTTATGATTATCAATATAAGTAAACGGGTATAAATAATGGACAGTATGGGAGTGGGAAATGTTGTAGCACTCACTAGAGTAGATATATTCCTCGCCTTCCTAATTATCCCTGAAAAACAGGATAAATTAGTTTGTAACGGTCTATACAACATATAAATTCAGATATTATAAAGTAATAATATCTTTGTATGTAAGTAGCAAAAGAGCATGCAGTCAACCTGATCGTAAGTGGTCACTGCTGCCCATAGACATACGAGTATGTCATCCATCCTAAATAAGTTCAGTCTTAACTGAGGTTGGCCACATACTGCTTTGCCTAAGGACTAAGGTAGAACTAATGTCATATTCTCCCCCTCCCTCCTCACATATATCCCCTTATTTACTTTTTACCCTTTAGGCAAAGAGAGATCTCCCGCCAGGCTAGGTAATCATGCCTGGGGAGCGGCCGTGCCCCGACAGTCTCTGTTCGGAGCTTGTATATATGCAGCGTATTGAGAAATCTTCGATAGCGTGATTCAGAATACTCGTGGCGCCATCTCTTGACGAGTAGCGCGAAGTCGCCACACCTTGTACATATAAATATCTTTCCTGTGAAAATATTTTTGCCCACATCAAGTTGCATCAGCATTTCTATGCAATATATTATTAGATAGGGTGATGCAAGCAGTTTACGATCGGTAGCAATAAAAATTCAAGGCACAATTCAATCTATATCTTTACAATGCGCAAAATTCAATACTCTGCTGAATTTAAATTACCTTCTTTTAGATACATAACATGCTAAAGGTGCGTCCACACTGAGTCGATCTACACTTACGATAGAATGAGTAACTTTTTATAACAGTTCATATTCATTGACGATCTGAATCTAAAAGACATTGTAACAAATGTTTGATTGTTTAGTTGATAATGTATGATGATAGTGTAACATTGTCAATTGAATAATTATTTTCTCGGACCATATTTATCGGTCATCGAAAAGTAAAAATGGATTACGAGGAATTAAAATGGCACAGTTGTCGCCACGTCAGTTTAGTTGATACCAACTAACAATATTTTTTTTCTAGATTCAAATATTTATTTCCGTTCTGATTTTTAGTGTGAGTCCATAATATAAGTAAGAAAACCCCAGTGTGGAGGTTACATGCAGCAAACGTTATTTATATGTCATCGATCCAATCTGGTAGCATCCCTACAAAATACAGTGTTACAGCAATATTTGAATGCAAACGCCGTGGCGTCTTGGCGCCGAATAGCGAACTATATCGCCCAAATGCACTGACGCGTTGCGTAGTCATGGAATCTAACGAAAATACATTTACTTTCAATATATATTTTATAATAAAGAGTTTGCAAACAAGCCTGCAGTTCACCTTAAGGTAAATGACCACTGTAGAGCATTTGATAAGATTAAAGTCCTACCTGAGGGCAGCCATAGATTCGTAACTATCCCTGAGGACTACGATGGGATGCCTCAAATGAATTTCCCTTAGCTCTTTGCCTTTTAAATCAAAGCAGATTAGCGCTTTGCACTGCTAATATTAAGCAGAATGTAACTTCATAAGTAATCCGTTCTTTATTTTCCATACCTAACATAAAGTAAGATAACAATACTAACTAGTCGTAACTTTAAACACAAATTCCACATGAAGTTTTGGCAGCATCCTCGACGCCATATTATTTCAAATGAGAATTTGTCACGGTATACTCAATTAATCTGTCTTAAAACTATACTGTTTCAGATACTAAAGCGTCGTAATTTTAGACAAAATCAATAACGTTTATTATTTTGCAATAAAAATATCTGTTGAATGCTTATAAAACCTTCAACAAAATATTTGTAACTAATTTATAAAATGCTTGATAATTCTTTTGTAATTTCAAACGTACGATGTTTGTAAAATTTACAACGAAGAAAATTATATGTCAGGATTATTTGCAACATCTTGGCATATAATTTGCTACAGCGTTGCTCTCAGAGAAGCAATAAGACTATGACTTCAATTTCTGAAGTTCCTATAGCAATTAGTTACAAACTTCAGAAATACGTAGTTGAAGTACACTACACTAAGTTTAGCATATCATTTGGGATTTGATTGAAGGCTACTCGAGTAAATTGTATTAAATCACACCTGGTTACACGTTGAGGCGTGGGTTCTTGTTGTTTTATTAAATACTTACCTTCGTAAATGGTTTCCTTTATTGTGCTTACGAACTTGCGATATACGCTGTAAAGTGTTATATAATGCAAAAAGTGCTACACAAGTGAGCATAAACCAAACTTCAAGATCCAAAGATTTAAAAAATATTATGCGATATGATGATACATATATCATTTTTAGAACGAAATTGGAATACGAAGAGAACCAAAAACTTTTTTATCCCACATTTGCTTTCCACAATCGAGGAAAGCCTCCTATACCCTGCTGATACAATGCTAAATTATTATGTATGTAATATTTATGTAAACCGTATTTTTGTACCACACACCTTATATAGACTCCATTATTTTATCATAAAAAAAACACTGAATTGCTTAATACAGTATTGTATATCTATGTATTAGAAATTAATTAAAACTTTACGTAAAGAGCCTTAGTCGTGGGCGCTTATTTATGGCTACCGTAAAAAGGTGCACAAAGCATCAAGATTTCAAGCCAATTAACGCAAGCATATGAGTGAGTAATTCTCACTCATAAGTTTTACGATCTTTTTTATTTGCTGCATACGCATTAAATATCCGTTGCCAAATATAGATATGTGACCTCAGATATTGTTTTTACCCACCGATATTAAGGAGTCGTTGATACGTGTAATTATTTTTTTATTTGTTGTACATGAATAATCTGGGTACTTATCTTACGAAGACATTGATTACGGTTACCAGTACATATATCATAACCGACTTCACAAAAAGGAGATTTTTTTTAATTTTGATCAGGTCAATACATTTTTACTTTAATACTTCCTTAGCCTTTAACTAATGATTCTTTATCTTACTGTAATGGAATTATAATCCATTGTAAATTGGATTGTAAATTGGATTGAATGGAGTTATTATAGTTGATTCAATATTATCTCTCTATTGGCTTTGGATAGATTTTCTCTGAAACTTCGTTAACGCCTTAGTAGTTGACGTTAGTGCTAACTATGAATTAGCACAATGTGATTAAAATACATAACTACTTGTTGCCAAGTTTTAAACTACCATTCAAGTAAAAAAATGTCTGCTCGACAAACTAGAAAACATCTCAAACGAGCATTCCATTATAAAGAAAATGAAGGTTGTTACGTTACAGAAGGCTAAATCTATATAATGAAATTATAACTCCGCAGGGATCAAAACTTTACCAGTTCATAAGTCTTACAATACTCGTATCACTCGCATCCATTAAACAAACAAGTATCGAAGAACGTTCGCCATTACCATACGAGTGCAGGTTATATGAATAAAAGAATAATAAAACTATGTCGTCTGAAGTCACTTTTTAAATATTCTTGATGAGATTTACCTCAAAATTATTCGTCTAGAAATCACTTAACAATACTGTAAACATTGCATTCCGATAGTGACATGCAAATCATAACCTCTGGCGAGTCAATTTAATAATTATTTGTGTAAGCCACTTTTATTGTTATTTTCAAATAAATGAAAAACTGTAATTGTTAAATTCAGAAAATAGTTCTAAGAATTTTAATGCTAATTTTGTGATTTATTTCTCATTTATAAAGTGCAAATTGTTTATGGTTTT